>JACEGR010000607.1:0-242351 GCA_014170235.1 Listronotus bonariensis
AGTGAGGTAACTTCCATTGGCCCACATAGATCCGCATGAATAACCTC
Source organism: Listronotus bonariensis (assembly GCA_014170235.1). Classification (NCBI taxonomy): domain Eukaryota; kingdom Metazoa; phylum Arthropoda; class Insecta; order Coleoptera; family Curculionidae; genus Listronotus; species Listronotus bonariensis. The sequence goes on from JACEGR010000607.1 coordinate 48, forward strand.
CAAAACAGCACTGGCTCGAGAACCTTTGTTTGGAAAAGGGAGTCTGCATTGTTTGCCTTCGTTACAAGTCATACAGTTTTGTTTGCTTGATTTAATCTCTCCTTTACACAACATGCCTTCAACCGCACCTTTTGACATTTTTTCCAAATCAGTTTTATTTAGGTGCCCCATTCTCCGATGCCATGTTTCACCTGACACACCAGCTAAAAAACACTGCTTTGAATTTACATTCAGTTTATAAATGTTATCCACCAAACTAGCAGTTCCAATTAATTCTTTTCTTTTATTGTATATTCTGCAACCATCTCTGTCAAAGATTATTTCATTTCCGTTTTCGATCAATTTACTAACAGACAGTAGATTTGTGGCAACATCTGGCACATAAAGAACTTCTTTTACTAAAATATTAAATGTCTTCTCACCAACTACAGTAGAAATATTTAAACTTCCGGCACATTCTACAGAGACTTTCGACTTATCTGCCACAACTATCTCTTTAGACCCATTAAAAACAGTCTCTTCATTTAACCAATGTCTGTTTGCTGTGATATGTGCACTAGCTCCAGAATCAAGATACCATTCATCATTTCTGAATGCTTCACTGCCCAAAAATATTGCACTAAAAACATTTGTTCCGTTTAAAGTTCTATTCTTTGGACAATCCTTCTTAAAATGACCAGTTTGTTTACATCTATAACATGTTTTTCTGAAATCTTGACGTCTGTCATAATAATCAGCTGAGTTTGAGTGACAACTCCCTTGACGTTCAGAGTTGCCAACCGCACCATTATGTTTGTCCCTAGGCTTTCCATAGTGACCTGTTTTACCGACAAACACACTACCACTTATGCTTGAGCTTGAACTAGCACCAATGTTATCGTCCATTTCCAATAGTTTCATTTTTATAGCATCAGCTGTGATTTGGATTCCACTATGCTCTATAGCCATAATCATGGGTGAAAATCTCTCTGGAAGACCTGCCAAGAGTAAACATCCAATCCACTCATCACTGATGGTAAATCCAGTGCCTCTTAAACGCTGCGCGGTTTCTATCAGATAATTTACGTATGAGGCCATACCCGCCATATTGTCCAGTCGCGCCGAAATCAAGGAACGCAACAAAAAATCCTTCTCGCAAATCCGGCGTCATCATACAATGTCTTTAGCTTTTTCCACAAATCCTCCGCGGTTTGTTCATCTTTAATGTGAATAAACAACGACGAATCGATCGTTAAAATCAGTTTCGCCCGAGCTTGATTAACTTTTTCCGCATCGGTCTCTTGTCCCCGAATGCACTTATGTAAACCGTCTAGAATCAAAAAATTTTCAGCAGCAAATGCCCACTCCGCGTAATTTTCCCGGCCTTTCAACTTAGGCACACTTGCGATAAAATTCGTAGACATTTTTCCGAATTACCCGCAAAAATCACAACACACCGACCGCGTGGCCTGGGCCCATAACCTGTTGAAAAATAAAACAACGATGCTTCTTGCTTCTAAGTTTAATCAAGACTAACTGACAGTTTCTAACTTTTGACATAAAATAGTGTTGCCAATCTAAGAACAATTTAGGCATGTGTTGCATATAATTTTAACAAGACACAATAATGTCAATTCACCAAATTGTATTATTTCTATCTTTCAAACTAGTGCCTATAACCTTCCTATTTTATTTTTCTAACATCACCTAAGGTCCCTAGATACATTTGCGTCCAATCATGGCCACCTAGATGCAATATTTAAAATGGTTTTTAAAAAAATCAAGTAGGCTTAAAAACTTTTCAAAGTGTCACATTTTGACTTAGAATTGTCTTAGGAATCAAAGAATGACTAAATATACAGGGTGTTCCATTTAAAAATTCAAAACTGAAGCCATTTCCGGTTAAACCGGAAGTGACTGGATAATGAAGAATATGCGTAACTACTCCTCTGCTTATACCATTCACTTATACCAAGTCTCATTTTTATATGTCAAATTTTTTAGGAGTTATGGCCTGTCTAATAAATTCGTTGACACCGGTATGTCGCAGTCAAACAGTAATTTTAGGAAAATGGCTTCTCTTTAGGCAATTGCTTTCTGCCCGTGCAAATAATGTATTTTCATTTTTAAATGCTAATTTCCTAGGCAAATGCTATTTGACTAGTCAATTAGCATTCGATTCTATTTGCATAACCAGACGGTCGTGCAAAACTGTCCCATTGGAGGTCATGGTTATTTTAAATTGGAGATATGCTCTATATTGGTTAGGCGGATTCATTTATTGGATGGTCTTCTTGTTGAGTACACGCCTGGAAAGAATGGGACCGCTTCGGTTATTTTACTTCCCTAATAAAGCGAATTAAAAATGTATATATTTAACTAACCAGAACTAACCATGACCCCCAATGTGACAGTTTTGCATGACCGTCTATAGCGCTTCGAACCAATTAAATTACACGTGCTTGTGCTGTATAAAGTAGTCTGCAAAACGCACTGTACGCCTAATATGTTATTAAATATATCACAGTTATTTGCCTAACAAGGACCACGGCAAACGCTATTTTCCTAGGTAAATGGCTTTTAAATAGAAATTATTTTTATTGAGTCATTTTCTCAGGCAGAAAGTATTTGCCTAGGCAGAAGCCATTTTCTAAAATTACCATTTTGACTGCCACATGAACATCACTAAATTATAATATAATTTTACCTAATAAAATTGTAACCAAAAATTGCGCTATTTAATTAAAACATAATTTAAATATTTAGAATCTACGGGCATCTAAATAGAATTGATTATAAGACCGTTGTTGGTCATAGATGCCAAATCTAATTAAATTTTTAATTTTTATCAAATATGTGTGGTCTTTTTATACAGTGTATCTCAGAAAACTCATATTAATTAAGAAAGTTGGTTTTTATCTATAAATACGAAGAAATTAATTTTGCATAGCTTGAGATTAAAAAAAAACTAACCCCAAGTTTATTCAGAATACGTGAAAACGTCTTTTATACTTTTTAAAAAGTTCATAAACAAATGATTTTTTTCTAAAAGCTTCTGCCCATTCTTTAATATAACTTACATTAAAGAACGGGCATGTTTTTTCCATCAAGTTTAGCACAGTGCAACTGTATTTTGTTTGTCTTGGGCTGCTTAAGTGGTTATATTTACATGAAATCATTTTTTTCTTATTGACTCTCTGTTTTCAAAATCATTACAGAATTTACCAATTTGTACCTTGTAGAATTCCAGATTCTTGGTCTTGGCTTTGATCAGATCAAGCATGATGCACTACTTACCAAACCTTCATCCTATAATACGTCAGTGTAATTCGCAAAGCGTTACTCAGTTTTTGGTAATTTTAGAGAAGCATTTTTAAATCAAAATTTTACAGTGATGTGTGGTAGCATATAGTAATGCTACCACACATCACTATGAAATCCTGTTTTAAAAAATGCATGCATCTCCAAGGGGCTTTTGAAATAAAGTGGTGTAAGTAAAGTTGTTTTAAACATTGTTGTTATTGAATTTTTATATTGTTTAAAGCTATTTTTATTTATTGTCAGAGCGGTGTAAGTCATAGTTTGATAGTAGACGAATGGATCTCACATACTAAGTAAAATTAATTTCAATTTAACAATTATTTAACCAATTTATTTTAAATTTCGGAACAAATATTTCAAAATAAGGTTTTTTGATTTACATCACTCTGGTTCTGAGCCTCTTAATTAAAAAAGAAAGACTATAGATATTTTAAATCTTTTTTACAAGGCCACACTTTGTATTGATATATTTTTAAATTAATTAAATTTTTATTAAGAATAAAAAAAAATTATGAAGTAAAGAGCGATCTAATTAGTGGTTTAGGATTTTAAAATTAAACACAAATTTTGCCACAGAGCCAAAATATTTTTCTTTTATTTGAAGTCCAATTAATTACAATTATAATTTGAAAATAATATCGGCCGAATGTCCTTCAGGGCTTTTTGACAATAGCGAACTGGATCATTCCAATTTAGCATGAGGTTTTCGGAGCAGGGGTTCCCAAACTTATTGGTAGTGTGACGCTCAGGGACACTTGCAATATTTTGACGATGCCCTTACCTAAAGTGGAAAAAATATATTGAAGAGCCAAAAAGGTCTACAGGTATAAACTTTCCCTTCTAGCTTACTTTGCACCCCTCCTGCACTAGGACATCAACTTTAAATTGATTCCCGTGTCTCATCCTAAGTTAAAGAGCAAAAAAACTTCGGTAATTTTTTATAAACCTGCGGCAGCTGCCGATTTTAACGAATTTTGGTATACGGGGTTTTTGGGACGCTAATAACAAATCTGAAAGAATTTTTTGGCGCAAACGTTTCGTTCTCGAGATATCCATTATCAAAGTTAAAAATTAAGCTAATCCTGTTTTCACTATATTCCTCCTTCTTTTGCACACAACTCTTGATTTAAAGCGAAAGTGGCACACAGTATTTGATTTTCACCTTTTAATACCCCGTTTTTCTACGTATTTTACATAATTTTTGCATTTATTTGCATAACTTTACTTTGATTCATTTCAATCCCAGTGTGCCAGGAAATGTGTATCTATGGTTGCGGTATTATTAAAGTAAAGCTATGCAATTTAATGCAAAAATAATGTAAAAAACGTAGAAAAACGGGGTTTTAAAAGGTATAAATCAAATATCGTGTGACACTTTAGCTTTAAATCAAGTATTGTGTGCAAAAAGAAGGGTGGGTTATAGTAAAAATAGGATTAGTTCAAAATTCAAGTCTGATGATGAATATCTCAAGAACAAAACGTTTCCGCCAAAAAAATCTTCCAGATTCGTTATCAGTGTCCCGAAAAACCCTCGTATTCCAAATTTCGACAAAATCTGAGTTGCCGCAGATTTCAAGAAAATAACCAAAACTTCTCAAGTTTCTCTTTGTCCCATCAACACGCGACACCCCTGGAAAAGCACTGCGATGGCTCATGGCGTTGCGACGCACAGGAGAGGTCCTACTAGAGAGGATTTAAAAACCAACATCAGAAATGTTATTCGTAAGATACCGGCCCAAATTTGTTAAAACGTCATGGTAAATTGGACTGTTCGAATTTGCTATTGCCAACAAAGTCGTGGAGGACATTTTGCCGATACTATTTCTAATGTTTAGTTTAATTTAATTTTAGAGTCCTAAATCACCCTTTACAACTTGCATTTTTCATATTATTGCAAGAGTAGATTAGCTTGTCATAACAGATATTTTTTTGTTAATTTTTAACAATATTTTAAATTTTGTAGAAGAACAAAATCATTATTTTTATTTACGATATTATATCCAGAAAACAAAATAAACAACTAGTGGTGCTGTTTATTAAGCAAATGAGTTGTTAGATCTTTTAAGCAACAAACAGTGAGGTAAAAAATCACAGATTTTGTTAAAAACAAAAGTTTTTAAAAATACAACTTAAACGAGTTATAAACGCATATCAATTATTAACAGCAATGTTTTACAAAAGTCGAAACATTTTGAAACCCTAATTTAAATCTGTCTTATGTAAAAATATACTACATAATATATTAACAGATCGCAATAGATTAGTTAATGAGCTCAGGGAAAAATACTTAAATAGGAAATTTAATTAATATCAAGTGTTACATTTCGTAATGCCAGTAAATAATTAGCCATATTAGATTAGTGTAAATAGGTCATATTGTTTAAAGGTAATCAATAGAATTGTTTTTTTTTTTTAATAAGCTATTAACATTAAGTAAGGTGGATAGCAAAAATCGAATCCGATTAGACAAATCGCATTGTAGTCTAAGATCCAAACAGGAAGCGACCTTCACCCATCTGTTTTCCGGTTAAAAATTATTTTATATTAGATATACAGTGAGAATATTAAAAGTCCTCCCCCTCCCTTTATCTTTTGAATGGAACAAGTTATTGATGTTCAGTTAATTTTGGGTAAAAGGGTGTCACAAACTACTTTTTAGCATAAAAATAATTTTTGTAACGGGACCGTACCAACGGGGCACTAGACCTTTTTTTTTAAGTGAAAAGGAGGGTCATGTAGCACTTCGTTTAAAAATTCCTTTATTTTTCTACTCAACAATACTTCGTTTTTGAAAATCGGTCAAGCTGTTCCAGACTTAAAACCATTTGAAATATGACCTAAATAGTGTAAAAACAATGCGGTTTTAATGGCATTGGCTTGTAGGTCTGGAACGGCTGGGCCGATTTTAAAAATCAAAGTTGCGTTAAGTAGAGATTTAGAGGGCTTTTAAAACGAGGTCCTACGTGACCCCCTTTCCATTTAGAAAAAAGTTGCTAGTGCCCCATGACAGTAGGCCACGTGACCGAAATCATTTTTATGCCAAAAAATAGTTTAAGTGACACCTTTTACTCAAATTTTATCCGACTTCGATATTTTGTCCTATTTAAAAGTTATTAAAGAGAGAACTTTTTAAAACCGCACTATATGTACAAATTGGAGCTAAACTACTAACACTTGTAACTCTAAAACGAATGGGCCGATTTTTAAAAATAAAACGGCGATAAATAGGGAATCAAAAGACCTTTAAAACAAGATGGTGCCTAACGCCCGTTTACAATAAAAAAAAACGAAGGAATTGCTGGAGGGTTTTCTAAATAATTATAGTCAAGACTATATTTAAATTTAAAAAATGATCTAAAAACCTAAAATTTTTTACGCACCCTGTATATTGGCAACCCCTATTTTTTTAATACATTCTAACGCTGGTCAATAAAATATGTATGTTTAAATACAGAATATACCAAAAATTTAGTAAATTATCAAAAGTTTAAATGTAAACAATTTCCCATGGCTTTTTTTATAAAATTGGAGAAAAAAAGTCATGTATTAGTACTGTCATGTAGGGTTAAAAGAAAAATAAAAATGGCCATTATACAGGGTGTATCACAACATTTAAGGATATTTTTTAAATTTAAATATAGCATTGACCATATTTTTTTAGGCAACCCTGTAGCAATACATTTGTTTAAATAATATATTTAATATAAAATAGTTTATATCCGGTAAACCGATGGGTGCAGGTAGCTTCCTATTCGGATTTTAGACTGTTGTTCCTAGTAGCTCTTATGGGGTAGTAAGTTGGAGCGGCAATAAACGATAATAACGACGCGGCGCTACAAAAGTAAACGAATTAGCCTTTAAGGGGAAGCCTGGGTGGGATGACCCCGAAAGGGCGGTAAAACCAACCAACCAACGTAGTGCAGAAAATATATCGGCAGTAGCTGCGAGTGTACGTGATGATTCCACTGATCTCGATGGATTGCTAATGTTATTACCTGCGCGAAACAAAAGTTACATTTCATGGGCGAAAAAACCGGTTTGTGCGCAAGCAAATCGAGGGAGAACGCGCCCGGCGCCAAACACTATTCGCATTAAGGTACTCGCCCACTTAGGCGACGTGTCGCGACGAGTCAAAATTGCTCGGGACAAGTTTACATGTATTTAAATGAAACCCCGTCAGTATAGAAGCGCCGCGCCGCTTATATTGGCGGGGTTCCATTTAATTACAAGTGAAACAACTCGGCGAATTTTCTCTTGGCGCGACGCTTCGCATAAGTGGCCAAACACCTTTATCAAGCGAGTACTGGTTTTCTGTTCGGAGTACGGTAGCTAATGGGCGTCAGCGCCTTTACACACTAAGCCGGTTTTGACGGACAGAGAGCTAAAAAATTATACGAAGCCTCTAAGTTTGCCCACTTTCCGCATTCTCTGCGTATGAAAGGTTTCATTTGACTCCGTACACTTCGATAGCGTTGGTCCGTCGCCCGTATTTCCGTTTTTCGCTAATATGAAAAGGCAGTCACGGTCAGACCACGGACGGAGGGTACGGGGTGCCGGTGTTTGTATTTTGCTACGGCTTTTAAGTGCGCATGTTCATCCACCCGCCCATTTGTTTACTGCACGAGGTCGTAAAAATCCGAAAAATGCTTCTTCACACTGAGGATCTAAATGTAGGTTATCTATAGATGATTCTGACGAATTGATTTGGCGCTCGGAGATTCAAGCTTAAGAACAGACCATGTTAGGGTCAGTTAAAGCCAACATTTAAAAGCCATAATCTTTAAAAAATAAGTGTAAGATATAGTTCTTCCGTATAATAATAAATATTACTTAATAAAGTTACTTTTTTAATTTTTTTAAGGTACCTTCAAATAAATCACCCCTTATATCTTTTAAATTGCCCAAGAAAATGTATGTTACATGTGGTTTTTTTGTTGGGATTATAGGTCCTGATCTCTTGTTTAGTGCTTAGTTTAATAGCACCATTAGATCCACGCTACTAACTTGATAGGTTTAGAAGATACAGGGTGATTCTCAAAATTAATCGATTTTTATTATGTCATATTACTCATTATACATTTATGAAGATAGAATCAAACTTTGAATACAAAAGTTTTATAACTTTTCCTTAGAGTACGGTGGCATACCTAATATAAATTTAAATGTTTTAAATTTTAAGATGTAACTCAAACTTACTTTTTTTTTTAAATGGGATACCTTGTATCTAAGTATCTCAAAAAATGCATTTTTCTTGCGATTACAACAATATATATATATATATATATATATATATATATATATATATATATATATATATATATATATATATATAACACTTAATATTTTGCATTGTATACAGCGAAACTAAGAAAAATTAAAAATAATTGTTGGCCAAAGAATGAATCAATATTCATTTATTTTTTAAAGGATATGTGTATAAAAAAACCCAATTAAAAAAAAACTTAAACATTTATTAACCAAAACAATAACAACCAAAGAAAATAAATTCACTTATAATACCAACTAAACAATTATCTCAAGTACTTAATAATGTTTTTGAGGTGGTGTTTATTCACAAAATGCACTCGAATGCTTTCTTTTTTGTTCGAAGCATTTTTGAACTTGGCTTGTTATCAAACTAATAGTATAGATCAAAATATTTTATACCCTTGAATAAAATTAAAATAATTTTGGTTAAAGTTTTTAAAATTAAATAAGAATACCAAATATTTACATCATAATAAAGGTGCTTCATTATGATCGATTATTGTTGATCGAATATAGACAAATTATCGAAGGTCGGGGCCTACTATTCATCGATTTCGATCGAAAATTATAAATCGAATCGAGAATCGAGGGCCGTACTGATGCTTTCTAGGTATATGGATACATAGAATTATTTTTTAATACCAACCTGCGTGTTGTAGCACTTTTAATTACTATTGATTACCTTGCAAATATGTATTATTTTATCTTGTATTATTGTAGGCAATACTATAAATATGGGTTGTATAAAAGATTTACTAAGATACTATAACTTTATAACGCCGCATAAAGAAATCCCTATTTTCGCTAACATTTTAAAATCCTTTATAGTAAAAGTAAGATATACATACTTACGGGGATTTCAAGTGGAACTGATGTACATTATTCGTTTTAAGTGGTTCTAGTATGTAACATGCGCGAAATGTTTTCCATAGGTCACTTCAACTTCGACATACTGCCGTAGTTTTTTTATTTCGAAAGGAAACACTGCGAAACCATTTGAAATCACCTGTAAGCCAGGTGACTAGTGGTTTTATTTTAATAGAATTAAATATTGTATATTTTGTACTATTTTAAGTTTGTTTTGTTTTTTTTGTAATATAAAGTTCGTAGGATATTTAGTGTTGTTTTATTATAATAAATTGTTTTAATTTCTACAAAAGCAACTTTAATTTAAAAAAATATATATTTTTCCCTTAGTTTTCGCTTAGGAAAAAATAAAATTTAATAATTAAAGTTAGACTAAAATTCGTGTTGAACGGTGTTATAATATGGATTTTTATATTTTATTTCCTTTTTTTACAAAGTTTTAAATCTTTTTTTTATATTTCTTATTAATGTGAAAGTACGGTGTTTCCTTGTTTGGGCACCTAATAAAATGTTACCTCTTTTGACCCTTTTATTCTGATTTGGTCACCTGGACCAAATTCATAATTATTTCTTCTTGTTTGATACTCTAAAGGTGTACATATAATTTAATAATATAGACAGACATATTCATTCTCAGTTTACATGAGCGCTGCAATACGCAGCATTAGCCAAATGCGAATTTAAATAAAACCTAGGTGTAAAGACTCTTAAATCGGTCTTATTGCATTAAAATAGTTCTGTTATTACAGGGTGGGCCAAAAGTCACTTTACCATTTTAAATTAAAACAAAATTTTCACTAAACATTTTTTATTTTTTAAATGGCGTTACAAACTACACTTGTTGGAGATCTTTTTGCATTCACATGGAAAATATCCTTTATGTAACCCCCGTTTTCTTCTTCACAAAGGCGATTCCTTTCCATGGCGTGCTCCATTACTCTTTGCAACGTGGTTTTGCCCAGCCCTTGAATTTCCTGCCGAATATTACCTCTTGGTTCACGAATAGTTCGGTTAATGTTAATATATACCCGATCCTTCAAAACCTCCCAAAAAAATCAGGAGCGGCGAGATCCGAAGCACTTGGTGGCCAAGGATAGTAAGGGAGCACGCTATGCAAAGAAGAAAACGAGGGTTACTTAAAGGATATCATTTTCAACGTGTTGACAAAAGATATTGTGTAGTTTATAACGCCTGTTAAAAAAAATTGTTAAAATGTTGTTTTAATTTTAAATAATACCCACCCTGTATTACAGAGTATAAGTGGGGGGGTCATGGTTAGTCTCGTTAAGTTAAATCTTTTTTTAATTCCTTAATTAAACTCAAGACTAATACACACTTTATAAATCCCATTAAAAATTCTATGCCACCTATCTCTATTTATGCATTTTTGTCGAAGTGACCAAACCAGAAAAAGGGTCACAAAAGGTAAAATGTTATCAGGTACCCAACAAAGAAGTTCCCAAACCAGCATCGGCCGAAAGTACAAAGCAAGACAATGGTCGAAAAAAACCACTTTGGAACGACATATCATCTTCAAGTTTAATACTGGGTGGCCCATTTATCCGAGGAAGTACAATATTTCTGTTATTCATCGAGGTATAACAAGGGGGTAATATAAAGGCTGTAAGGTCTCAAAACGTGGATGTTCTAAAAATATTTTGGTTTTTACAGAGTGTATTAAAAAACAGTAACAGCTGGGAAGTTTTGTTTTTAATTGAAAACTCAATTTGTTCATCAAATGCTAGATAATTTTGACACTCGTTGCGATGCCACGCTATTTAATATAAAAAATTTGATATTTAAAAAATACGGCAGTTCTGTGCAGGTCAATTTCGTACGAGGTGTTCAAACAAAATAATATACATGAAAAATGTATGGATAAATAGGGGTCACAATTAAAAAAAAAATAGTTTTTACTTAGCTTACACTTGGACACTACATATTTTTGGCAGATCCACGTTTGAAAACCCTATAGATTTTAAATAAAACTTTTACCATTTCTCGTTGAACAACAGAAATACTAAACTTTCTCAAACAAATAAAGTTTGCTTTAATAGATGAAGAGAATAAGAGTGGCAGCTCCAAATTATTCAAATTATACTTTGGGCACATTATATTATATATTGTTAGTAACTATGGTTACTAACTTTTTAAACCAATGCGTAATACATTTTGTGTTCAGGGGTTTTCTCAACCTAATGTTCCCAAAGTATACCTAGTTTTATTAACTGTGAGGCGGTGGCCGCGAGGTACGTGGATGCACGAGGGCCAATGTATCCAAATAGGTGAAATGTATGGGTGCAATGCACCCAAATAAGCAAAGAATACTTTTATTATTTTTTGTCCTTTGAAAGTATTTAAAACTTTCTGCTAAATAATGTAAGTAACATGTTTGTGGGTGAAGACCTTTTTTAGGTAAGAATAGAATAGGAACATTTCTGTAATTCAGAACCTCGGTTTTTCCAGGGGTGACGTCCTTCTTAATTACTTAAAATGAATTAATTAATCGGCGACCTACAAAATGTAACAAGTTAAGGAAAGCACTAAAAAATAGTGTTTGCTTTTTATTATACATTTTCGCCATTTTATTGAAAATGGTAAAAATATTTTGGCATAAATAAGGGGATGGTTTTTCTGGACAATATGTGAAACTAAAGATACCTTTCAGATTGTAAAATTAATAATATTGTATAATTAAATCTAATATAAAAACTTAACAATCCAGAAATTTTATTTTCAATTTATTTTTCTTTAATTATACAAGCAGTTAAAATAAAATTAAATTTAAAATCAATTTGTCAATAAAATCATTATGTTTTTTGGTAATAAATAAACAGATAAAAAAGTTAAATTAGACGTCACATAATTATTTTAAATAATTATTGCCATTACTTATTTTGTGAAGTTAACATTTAACGTAAGAACTTCGTTTTACAGGTAGGACATAGGGTATGTGATTAAAACAGGGGAGATACCTGTAAATGCTTAAATTTTTAATGATTTTTATGAATTCTTTTTTTTAATGAACGAGTCTTATTATATTTAAAAAAATGTTATGTAGTTTACTCAGATATTAAACAAGTATAATATCTATATTTTTTTATTTGAATTATTGAAAATGGCGGCTGTACGCTAATTTTTTTTTAGGAAGGTCGTAGAGAGGCTTCTTAATCGGCGGGCACTCTAGCATCGATTCTAGTGATTGGAAAATCAAAAACTATTTGTTTTTGTGTTTATTAATGTCATATATAGTTTGTCGGAGAACCTAATAAAAAGTTAAAAAATAAATAAATCCGAGGAATTCAATGCTAGAAAAAAATAAGATTTTAGAGGTTCACTAGAAAGTACTGTTGTTAAAAATATTTTTAAGATCGGTCAATAACTTTTGGAGTTATCGTGCCCGCCAATTTCAAAATAAGGTTTTGAGGAAAACGCGTTTAAAGTTTAAATAGGTACATAAAAATTCATTAATTGATTATAGTGACCCACCGACTCTGTAACATAGGAAATACTGAGAATTATGTTCTTAAGTTTTGGGGACGTGTTCTTAAAGGACTATATTAAGATTCTATGAAAATGTTTTATTTTTGACATTTTACAGATATCTTTCCCCTTAAAACAATCTAACATACACCGCAATACGTACTAACATACGTCCGGTAATACATAATCAATCTAAAGTGACCACATTCCCATTGAGACAAAGCGGGACAAATGGGATAAAATAGGAATTATAAAAATACAATTTTCTGTTCCAAAATTTTGAAGAGTAAAAAGAAAAGTCCTTATCTTAATAATTTATCATATAGTGATATCTTTTTACCGTACATATGCAGATATTTTTAAAAAGCGGAACATTTTAACAAATCGTCGGGACACCTGACAGTCCACCAAAAAACGGGATTGTCCCGCCAAAATCGGGACGTGTGGTCACTTTAGATCAATCACGGGAACAACCCATAAGCATTAACAAAAACATAAAATGACCTCAGTAAAAAGTCGTTGGATTTCAAAATGTTGCAAAGGCACTTGAAATATGTCAAAAATTAAATAAGAATTTTGGCTGCCGAACCTAAAACACTTCATACTATTTTTAGATAATAATTTAGGTTTTGCAACACAAAATAAATATTTGCCCTTGACCAAAGACCATTAAAAAAGGTTTAAAACATTTAACAAGAAATCACTGGGTGTCCCAAAATATATAAAATTGTTGATACGTTTTGAATACCTATTGTAATAACACTTGGTATCTGCAGGTTTTTTGACATAAAATATTTATATTTGATATTACTGGATAAGTGCAAACTAGAGAGCGCTATCTACACTAATTCCAGTTTTTCTAAAACGTCACAACTTTTTGTGCTACCTTGTATATACTATCTAAGTATACTAGTACACTCTTCTATGTATTCTACACAAATTAGGTATACCTTGTAAAAATCACTTTTAGCAATTGTTTTCGAGATATCTGCGTTTAAATTATTTAGTGCAACCAAAAAATACCATTACTAATAAAAATTTGCTACATCAAAAAAAACGGCAATTTTACGGAGGTCAATTTTGTGCGGCTTGTTAAAACAATGTATCAATGTAAACAATAATATCTGAAAAATTGTGCCGAATCCAGTTCTCATTCTGTATGAAAAAATGGGGGATACAATTTTAGCTTTTACTTGTTTTAAGGGCACTCTGTATATATTACAATGTTTTAGAAGATGCACAGTTGAAAACCCTATAGCTGAGCATTAAACTTTTTGTCATATCTGGTTGAAAAACAGAAATATTGAACTTCCTTGTATAATTGGGCCACACCCTGTATTTGTTTAACTACCTTTTGCCTTTTCTTCACAAAAAGAAATATAAAGTTGGCTCGATTGTTAATGACGATAAGGGTGACAGAGGTCCAAATAGTTTTTATGAACTGTGTGGTATTTAAGGATATTACAAGGGGCGAAATATCCATAGTTAGTCAAATACAGGGTGGCTATTTAAAAACGAACAGAGCTAATTATGGGCACTCTAGATTATTTACAGTAAAACGCTCGGACACGTCAGTTTTTTATTACAGGGGAAAACATTCTTTTGCTACTTTTACCCCCTGAACTGCAGCCCTTTAGCGGAAGTAAAACTCACCACCAAAATCTTGTATTCTACGGGGGTCTTCTTTTGAAGGTCTCTCGACCCTGATTACAACGGCCACGTTTAAAGTCTCTGCTGTTATTTCCGTTGCTATGACAGCTTTTGTCAAAATTTTGAGAGTAAGCTACTATTAACTTAAGAAATATGATAAGGGTTAAACGATCTTTAAAATGGGATATAACACATAACACACATGTTATGTAGGATATAAATTAATCTTTCTGACGAGGGTAAGATGTTGGCTGAGCTCCGCGAGGGCAACAATCAGCTGTGGGCGTAAAAGTGCTTTACGCCAAAGGTGCGAACAATATTTTTGTACGACTGAAATTAATATATAAGCATTCTCTGTAGTTAGAAAAAAATTGCCAATGCCATGTTTCAAATAGGAATCAGTATATTTTTAAGATATGTTTAATTAAATAAATGTTTTTTACAAAAAAAAAAATTGGGCATTATTTAATTTTTATTTCTGTTTCTTAAATTTATAAATGCGGGCGTTTTTAATACTTTTTTACCCTAGGGCGTAAAAGTGCTATTTTACACCCTACTTTATAAATGCGGGCGTTTTTGATACTTTTTGCCCTAGGCCGTAAAAGTGCAATTTTACGCCCTCAAAGGGATCGGAAAATTGTATTTTACGCCCGGTCGCACAAAAGGGCATTTAAGATTCTGGTGGTGATAGAGGGATGCAGTTCAGGGGGTAAAAGTGGCAAAAAATTGACGTGTCCGGGCGTTTTGCTGTAAATGGCCTTCAATGCACAAAATTAGCTCTGTTTCGTTTTTAAATGGTATGTAAACGCAGATGCAATTTTTTAAATACTTAGTATGTTAATAATATAGTTTTACTTTTATCATTGCCTTGTGGATACAAATATTTCCGAATCACTTAAAATAATTGCCTAAACATGTTTATAATGCCTGATAACTGTGTGTAATTTGAAAATGACATTGAACTTGGTTTTTACTAGATTTGCGTAGATACTTTTAATCACTTACATTACAGGTAATTTGATGGAAAATTGTATCTGGTAATGATAGTTTATATTTTTTCATTAAATGTATCTACAATCTACTATACTATTAAGCTTTGATGTCGTATATTACGCTAATTCGAATTTAATGAACGGTTTACAATAGGATGTACAAAGTGTCTCAGTTCCAAATTTAAAAAGAAACTAAAATACAAATAAAAATAAATTGAAAGTAAAAAACTATTTTTAAGACAAACTTTTATTTAAATGCACTAAAAATAAACTCAACTTTTTCTTTGATTCTTTAACTATTAAAATATAGCGTCATTACACAATTTATATGATAGAGTTCAAACGCTGTTAGTTAAACACCGCTACGTCATACTTTGATAGCATCAAAATGCCACAAACACACATCTCATCGACTTCAGAAACCCTAAAACTACAGTTTGCGGTAGCCAGTTATTCTGGGCTACAAGCTACAATTAAGCGATGCCTATGGTAAAAAATACATGGCAAGTCGGTGCTTTTGTAGGTGTTGATGACGGAGCTGTGTTGAACTTACAGCGTTAGTGCTTTACTATCCGACCCCTGCCTCCTTCCTAGGGCGTTAATTATATTTTTTTAAACTTTGTGTTTAATTATATTATTATATATAGCCTATAACACTCCTGAATAGTGTAGCTTTCTGCTTATGAAAGAATTTTCATGATCGGTTCAGTTTAGTTAGTTTTAGAAGATTAGCTTCTACAAACAAACAAAAAAGTTACAAATTTTACCTCTTTATAATATTAGTATAGATAGATTAGATGTAGATAAAAAGTTTGTCGCGAGATTTTAGTACTCCTGTTTACTCAGTTTAAAAATTGAAAATTGCTGTGTAATGACCTGATATTTTTATAGGAAAAGTTTCAAAGAAGAATTTTATTTTATTCTTTCTAGCGCATTTAAATAAAACCTTATTTTAAAAAAATAGTTTTTACCTTTATTTTTTTACTTTTTAGTTATCGTTGTATAGGTTTTTCAATCTGTTTATCTATTTAACGCACCAGTCTTGCAAGGTATTTTGCCAGTTAATTTTAAACACTCTAGCTTTAATACGATTAGGCATTTGCATAGAGTACTCCTTTCACTTGATACTTATGATAGAATGTTACTTTATGTTTTAAGTAATTCTTAGCAAGCTCTTTTGTTTAATAATTATAATGTAGCAGTGCATTAGAAATACCTATTACGCCATCTTTTTATTAGTCCGAAATATTGAGTTAATACTGATGTCCCGTTATTTTTGGACTCATTCTCAGCAAGCCTTTTCATTTGATACCATGGCTTTTGAAAATGTTTGAAAAGTAGTATGTTTTGACAAAATTTTTTGGTATTTTAAAATGTTTTGCACCCCCTGGCTGTTGTGTAAGGAGGGGACAAAGGATAAAGACGGTGTTAAGTCAAAGGACTTTTTTTTTCTTTAAATTTTTTCCTATCTTGGAAGTCATCCTGCCGGCGCTATGTTTAATTGTTTGTAACTCATATTGTAGAAACGCATTAAAAATAACTAGTCAGCCATCTTAGCTGTTTCACCATATTGGATTTAGAATGACGTCCCTTTAGTTTTCGAGTTTCTCTTAAAAATCCCTTTTATTTGATACTCAAGATCGATACCCATGTTGTGGGAGTACATTAAAAATAACTAGTCCACCATTTTGGGTTTATAATGACGTCACTTTATTTTTCGAGCTATTTTTGGCAAGTCGTTTTATTTAATACCATTATGGCAGAAGTGCTTTACAAAAGTCCGGCATTATGGGTGTTTCGCCATATTAAATTTAGAAAGAGAAACATTCAATATTATCCAGTTTTTTAATTAAACCAATTTTAATCAAAATTAAAACCAAAGATTATAATGACCGCAGGACATATTAAAAATTGGATCACTACTTTTTGCACTTGTGCTTGTTTATGTTAATTTGTTGTAAAAATGGAAAAGATAAAATTAATTACTGCAAAAATATACTCGACCTCTTCTTCATAGCCAATCTGTGTTGTCTACAAAATTCTGATTTAATTAACGTTTGATTATTTCTAATTGTGGATAAAATATATTTTTAGCTATAATTTTAAGACATATACATTAAAAACTAATATTTTTTAATCGTTATTTATGTACAAGGTGTTTCAGAACTATGGGATCAAATTTCTAGGGGTTATTCAGTGCAATAGTAAAAACATTTGAGTATAGGGACCCATGCCCGGAAAAGTGTCACTACAACACTATAGCCAGGGCCGGATTTAAAGATGTTGAGGCCCTGGGGCAATGAGCCTGTTGGGGCTTCCTCAAAGTATAAAATATTAAATGTAATTTTGTACCCAAAAAAAGTCATCATAACTAAATAACTAATGGAACTTTACATAACTTATGGAACTTTCTACCCAAAACAATTTGAAGAGCAAAAAAGGTCCTTATCAATAAATATCCAACCTTTTTTAAAGTTGGAGACCCATAATTCGTTATAAGATTGTGCCTGCCCCCCTTAAATCCGGCCCTAACTACAGCCCAAGACGCGTTAAAATTTAGAAAGACCAAAGATATATTTTATTTAACAGACGATGAATTGCCTAAATAGAAATAAAAGAGAAGATAAATTACGGGCAATCTGAGATCCAAAATACAGAGTATGATTACTTAGCTTATTTTAGGAAAAAAGTTCATATAAACATAAGTCCTAAAAGTGTTAACTCTTGAGATACAGCAGGTTGTTAAAAATTTTCAAAAAAAAAAATTTGAAAACACTTATTTGGGTAAAAACTGTTATACTTGGTATAAACGTTATTTAAATAGGTTTTTATTATTTTTGTTACATAATTGCTAATTAAAAATTATAAAACCTAATTAAAAAAAAGTTCCCGCAATGCTTCTTTTATGGTCTAAAAATATGCAATTGAAGGGTCGCGGCGAATAAAAATCAGAGTCAATTTTATGCCTATTTTAAAATACTAGCACCTTCAAATAACTAGTATCTAAAATAAACAAACCGATTAATAATTTCAGTTCGTAGTGCTCGAAAAAAAAACTTTTAAAGATACAAAGTGCGGCCTAAGAACGCGCATGTTCCACGCGCTGATGTGAATAAAAGATGATAGTCCATATTGGTCGATTTGCGACTTTAAGTTTTAACTTATTTTATATAAAACATATTTTTTTTGGTTTTATCTTTAATATGTACATTACCAATATTCGACTTAAAATTTTAAAATGCAAATACTGACAGAATCTGCTAATTGGACTCTGATCGCTATTCGCCGCAACCCTTCAGTTAAGTGTTTTTTCTCCTAAACTAAACAAGGTACGAAAAAAAAATAAAGGACATAAAAGCTGTATTATTATTTGCCTAATCTAAATAAAGCACAAAAATTTTACACACATTTACACAGCCAGTGGCGTACTGTTTTCTTGTTATAAATATTCGTTCAATTGCCTTTCGAGACGCCACTGGACTTATTAAATGAAATTAAGTTAGTGATAAATCACCCCTTTATTGTCATTAATAATATTGCCCAATAAAAATAAAATTGGGTAAAGAATAGTTAAGATATTTTTTATTTTTTTTTTTTGAAATTTTAACACTCTGTATCTCAAAAGTTAAGACGTTTAGGACATATGTTTATATGAACTTTTCTTCCTAAAATAAGCTAAGGAATCATGCCCTGTATTTTTAGCCATTAATTAAATTACATCCTGTATGGTAAACGTTCTCAAAAAATGCAAAAATGCTAAAATTCGGAAATTGGGAAAGCGTTTTTTTACCCTTAACGCCTCCTCCTCCTTCCCAACCTCAGATCGCCAGTAAGTTATTTTTGGTTGTATTTTTTACCGTTTATAATAGGTTTTATCCTACTATATTTTGTTTGTTTCAAAAGTTATTAAGCTTGCTTAATAATTTATAAGAATTTTTTCTGTAAAAGAACGAACGAAAGAGCTTCACCTCTGATTTCCAGGCCCGTACGGAGAAATGGCTTTTGGGGGGGGGGGAGAAAACAGATCAGTCGGAAAAATTGAAGAGCAAAAAAAGGGGGTCACCTTTTTAAATATCTAAAACGCAAAAGCGTGTCCAATGAAATGCCACAAATATGCGTGCTCAGGCCAATAATGAAGAGCAAAAGCAAAAAAGAAAATATCCACCTTTCAATATAATCTGTGTAACCTGGTGGGGGCAAAATGCCAACAAAAAACAAAAAGGCTTATAATACTCTATTTGCGTCCCGATTTCCGACAAAAAAGCCACTTCACACCCCTTCTGGGCAGGGAGGGCGCAACTGCCCCCTCCGTACGGCCCTGCTGATTTCTATGGGTGCACTAATCTTGCTAATCTGAAAACAAAAAAATTAGTATTTGTGTCGTTATTCCAGGTGCTAGAATTTAAAAAAATACTCCCACCGTACAGAAAAAAGTGATTTTGAGAGGCCGGCCCTTCTACCTACTTACTTAATAGTCTGTATACTAAAAGTATCGTCAATATCGTTACAAAAGTTTTACAGTACATTTTTAAAAGACTATAAATATTTTCGAAAAAGCGAAAGAAAATAGATTGTTTGAAAATCTAGACTACCGGGTCCTCTTTACAGCATTGTTAGAATAAATATTTTTTTATGTTTCAAAAACTATCAATTTCCGCAATAAACATCCTTATACAAACTTATCCTTATTGTTAATGCTTAATAAGATAAAGTTATCAAAAATATGAGTTAAAGTTAAGAAAATTGATTTTTAAGGTTTTCGTCTATATAATTTTTAACGATTATTTTTAACCACCCTGTATTTATTAATTGTCAAAATATCGTTACAGTCTACTTAAGACGTTCTTTCTTTACAAGAAATCAACCCCAATTTCGTTTTAATGCTGACACGATACTAAGCGTCTGCGTCAGCGGCCAGCGTTGAGCGAGAAATGTGAGAGCGCCGTCTTTGATCTTTATGCAAGAATAATAGTGAATTCACGTAGTCGCCCCAATTTCGTTTTAATGCTTTTGTTTAGAAAAAATTGATAGTTTTTGAAATAGGTCATGCGGTGGTAGTGTGTGGACTTTATACATAAAAATGTTTAGAATTTTACGCAGAATCTAAAAAATAAGAAGTATTTAGGGTGTTCCATTAAAAATAATGAATTTGACATTAATTTTCTGTATAACCGGAAGTACTAGAACTGTCAAAATATTTGAGTCATAAGGCCTCTGACACGATACTAAGCGTCAGCGTCAGCGGCCAGCGTTGAGCGAGAAATGTGAGAGCGCCGTCTTTGATCTTTATGCAAGAACAATAGTGAATTCACGTAGTCGCCCCAGTGCGCACTTAGCTCGAACTCTGGCAGTGCAGAGCAAATTTTCATATTCACGCAGAAGAGTTCTTTTGTCGAGCAATAAATGTGCGTGTTCAATGAATTTTCCCGCACTCTGAGCGATGAGTTTTTGTATTCACGGTGCTGGTATTACACTCGGGGAATTCGAGCTTTTTGGAACAGTTGTTATTGGCAGTGCCGCAGAAAGGAACTGAACGAGCTCGGTGACAATGCGTATTTTCTCGGTTCGCTCTTGCAAAAAGTAAACTGACACCGAGCTGGTTCGAATTTTAAGTGAACTGGTGCAGAGCGAAATTTGAATTGCTCGCTCCAAGTTCCTGTTTCATGAATTTAATAGCTTTGTTCGTGGGTTAAGTTATGAACTGATTCTGAACTAAAACCGAAAGTTCCAAAAAATCCCAGGACTGCTAATTCGGTCATGAACCAGTAAGGAACTGATCCCATTATGACGCGCGAACAAAGAACTGTTACTCAAAATTCAGGATTTTACTAACCGCGAACGCTTCTTTTTGTAGTGCGCATGCGAATAGTCCCGGAACTGGTTCAGAATCAGACCCGCGAACAAAGCTACTATAAAAGAACTTGTTTTTTTAAATCAGCCGCTTACCGCTGACGCTGATTATCGTGCCCGAGCGTTAATAATATGTTCTCCACTGAACGTAACCAAATTTTTAAAATTTTTGAAATCCTACTTTTTAAGCTTTGATTGTAGCGGTTCCTCGTGGGACACCGTGTATCCTAATATAATGTTTTTATTAATCAATATCCCAACATTTTTAAATTTATTACAGGGCTAATTAAAAAATGTCCTTTTTCGTATACCTACTTACCTTGAATTTTTACACAGAAATTGTGTACAAAAACGATTTATGATAAGAAAACAAGATGTGTTCCTAATAATTAATGTCAGCGGTTACAATGTTGACCTAGAGAAAAATAAACATTATAAAAATGTACATACATGTAACGAAGTTGTTAGATATATATTTTAAATTTACAGTATGTATGTCTTCCTAGCATTAAACTTTGGCTTATACCAGAAATTCATTTTTGTTAAGTAAAAACATTTTAACTATTTAAAAATTAATTATACGGTGCATTTTTTAAATGTTATATCATATTTTAATGTGAAATTGACAGATAAAAATTTAAGATGGCTGCTAGGCGCCATCTTAAAAAATAATAAATGGAAAGGGGTCTTGTGGCACGTCTATTTAGAGCTCGTAAAGAGTATTTTATAACCCCAAAATATAATGTTAACTCCTTTACGTACTACAAAATGGCGGTACTTTAAAATTTACCTAGACACCTGATTGATTAATTAAACATGTTTTACAACTAAACTGAACTGAACGCTTACATCCACGCTGGTAAATATGTAGAGGGTATGTTAAAGTATATTTGTTTTCTGGGAGATTACGTTTAAACAAAATAATATTTAGCTTTTCTTAAGACCAAAAAAGTTTATTAAACATTTTAAGAAAATTAAAACTTTTTATATACTATGAAAAGCTATTGTGTCCTTGCATTTATAATAAAAGTTATTTTAAAAGAAATAAATTTATAAAAAAATTAATATATAACTGTGTACCTACTTACATTGCAAAGAAGGTTTCAAACTCTAAACACAGATTTATTAGCTCTCGGTTAAAAATTATTTTAACCCAATAATATAAAATCTTAACAAGACGCCAGAATGTAAACTGGGCTAATGGTTGCGCCTCAAAAATGTGGTAAATAAGTGGTATTCTTTCGATAAATTATCAGGTATTAAACTGTTTATTTATGTAAATGTTTTTACTATTTCAAATGGCATTCGTCACGTGATCAAATGATCATGATCACTTGCAATTGATAGAACTGATAGAAGTGAAACTGATAATTTTGCAAAAGAATACCACTATAGTTTACCAAAAAATGTGGTAAACGTAAAAGTGAAATATTACTTTATTGTATGATACCTATAGGTGTATTTTTTACCAGTTAATTTTGTCTTTTTTTTTTCAAAAGTAATGTCAAACTCTAAACTCGTATATCAGTCGTTGTATTTTTTAATAAAAAGTCATGGCTATTTCTGAGGATGGCCATATTTCCGAAACTACTAAAAACTGGATATATCACATATCTATTAAGACTTTTTTAAAGTTCTTTAATAGACGTTTTTAAATGGTGATTATAACCCTGTTCGTAAAGAAATCACAAACTAGTCAGCGCCAATCGGGTATTATTATTTAGTCAGGTGACCGGTTGCCAACTGGTCACCAGACGTATTTGTAAAATCTGACTGGCGCTGACTAGTTTGTGATTTCTCTACGAGCAGACCTATAATAAACAAGGTGTTCGATTTAAAAAAGTAAATTTTTTGCCATAAATCAAAATCCCGATTTTTATTTGTTTTTCTGTTGGCAGCACGTTAATTAGCGAAAAAATAAAACTTCTTTTATAATTAACCAACTTTGTATCTTTAATAATAAAGAAGTTAGCAACTGTGCCAAATTAGGTTTGATCATCATGAGACTGGACCAAAAAAACATTTTTTTCTAACGGTACCGTAAAAATATTGTTCATGACGACGAACAAAAATATCCTTTTTTAGCCCTTAATATTACCATTAAGAAGGGCATCATTAAAAATATTGATTTTTTAAGAATTGTTTATACAAAATCTTAGGAATCACTCAATCTTGAACCTTTGACTAATTCACACTCCGAAAGGAAATTAAATTCTCTACAAAAAACCTCTCTTAGTAAATTTCCGTTTTATTGTAATCGCTCCTTAAACTTTAATTAATTTTTTAAATTTTCTTACTTATGGATTTTTTGATAATATAAATATCAATACCTGTATAAAGCAAATAATTATTTTTAAGAGAAAATTTTTGCTCTACAAAAATGTTTCTTAACATTTTTCGATAAATTTATTTTCAAATTTTCATTTCAATTTCAACATTATTATGTACTGTATTTAAAAAAAAAAATTATATTAAGCTTATTTTTGTATCTTGTACAGGAGCGAAGTTACTTTGTGCATAAATAGAGTTGGGACGCCCTGAATACATGTACGAATGCATATTAGTTGTTTGGTAGCTTTAAAAATGTGATATTAATATCATTATCCAATAATAGGTTATTATTTTCTTCTAATATTTTTTTAACAAATACGGATTTCAAAAATGTGTTAGCTGAAATGTCCCGCCCATTATTTGTTCTCTTTAATAATAATTAATATTAAAATAATATGTATATTGAAGTATAATATAATAATATTGGTGTTTTAAGATTAGCTTATCATAATACATTATTTTAACAAAGTATATTTTATTTATCAAATATAGAACAAATATCATTATCCACATGTAGGCCAGTAAAACAACAACAAAAGAGGAATGATGCGTCATCTTGTTTACACATGTTAGATTGTCTTCTTTTTATGTATTGCCTGCGTATTTTTTTATTTTGCTAAACGTGCATAATACTCATCCTTTACTTATGAGCGGCCAAGTTTTGCAAGCGTAAAGACACATTTAATCCTGTAGGCGTCACATTTAGGCCTAAATTTAACTGACATACACACATTATGTCTATAGCCACGAAAACTTTTTAAAAACCTCTTTCAAAACACAAAAAAGTATATTTTCCTTCTTGTCTAAGTATAATTTCCCCACCTGCTATTTTAAACAGGAAAACTCGTGGCGTCGCACGTATGCATCCCTATACGATCCAACTGGATAGGCCTTGAACTTGGTATGTATCCGAAATCCGACCCTTTCTGAAATATTGTTTTCATATCTGGGGAATTGTGTCCCCACAAGCTCTTAGCAATTCTGATTCCATTAAAAGAAGAGCTGTTCGCCTTATTAACGATCCTTTACTTACAGAAACACTTTTTTGTCTTGCCCATCATCAGGCTGGACGGGATCTATATGGTTTTTTAATTGTACTTCCACGGCTCTTGCTCGAGGAACTGTCCCGTATAATTTTTCCACCTGCTGTTTGTTCTTAACAAGAAAACTCATGGTGCATCTGCTCTATACGGTCCAACTAAACAAGCCCTGAACTTCCCACTTTGTTTTTATCAATTAAATATTAGTATTAAAAGAAATTGACTACGTGCATTTTCCGTAAAAAATATATATTAAGAAATCATCTCTACCTTTTTGATAAGTTGTCATTCAACTAAGATAATAGGAGCACCTGATAATTTGTGATAGGAGTACCTAAAAGTGCAACATTTTCAATATCATCCTTTGGCCCAAGGAGCTTTATTTATGGCGTCTTTGGTTCCACTAAAAGAGGTCGAGGTTATTTAGGTTTTTATCTTTATGGGACATCTTAACAGTTAAACCAATCCAATCAAATCAATTATATCAAAATTGTGGATATTGTGATTGGTATTATTTGTTTATCTAAGCACAGTGTTGAACTCAGAAATTTTTTCCGGGGGAGTTTCATATTCTGGGGGATCCTAAAGTTACCAAAAAAACGTAATATCCCCAAAAAGTTAAATAGCAAAAGAAAAGATCTTCAGGTGTAAAAATAAAACCTTTTGTTTTATGTACAGGGGTCAC
This sequence comes from Listronotus bonariensis, assembly GCA_014170235.1. Classification (NCBI taxonomy): domain Eukaryota; kingdom Metazoa; phylum Arthropoda; class Insecta; order Coleoptera; family Curculionidae; genus Listronotus; species Listronotus bonariensis. The sequence continues at coordinate 25,514 of JACEGR010000607.1, forward strand.
TAAAATGTCTGTACAAAATGCTACTACAAACTCCTTGTGCCCAAATAAAACGATATAAAAGCAAGTTACCTTAGTCAAAAGTAATGGTTTGCGAGATACAAGGTCTCAAAATTTTAATTTTATTTTAGTTATTTATAAATTCGGGTTTAGGGGTTTTTATAAGGTGGGAAATCGAAAACTGCTTACGTTTTTGTTGTAAAATGTAGATGGCACCACTTGTAGTACTTTTTTCTTATGTTTAAAATGTCATAACTAAGGAGACCTTGAAAAGTCATAACTCTTCCTTGCCTTGGTATATAATAGCTCTGGTAAAAAAATATTTTCTCATATTTTTTCCACAAAAAAGGTGTACTTAGTATATTTCACTACGACCAACCGTTTTAGAGATATTTAAGATTAAACGTGTTATTTCATTAAAAGTTTTCCATTGTACGCCTTTACGCTTTATCTAGGCTACCTAGCAGTCTCCAAAAGGTCTATGCAAAATACTAGAGAATTATTGCACGGTAAAATAAGGCCAGGCACTAATAATACCGGCCTTATTTTGACATCTGAGCTTGCGCAGATGCATGGTAGGATAAGGACTCCCTTAATAAGTATAGTGCCTGGCTTTATTTATATCGGTTTTAGGTCGTGCCTTATTTTGGTCTTATTTTAACTTCGGATCTGTTCGTGTAAACCGAACGGCTGCCGAGCACAGAATTGAAAAGTTTTTAGAAGTAAAAATACTTAAAACCTTGCTTTTCAAATGTATTTCTTTAATTTTGTAAAACAAAACCCTACAACACAAAACAATAAAGAAAAACTATAAATTTTTTTCCCACTTTTTTAGGTTAATGGTACTGTCAACATGATTTGCAATAACTCTAAATATTGGGTACAAGCACTATTTAAATAAGGCCGGTATTAATAATTCCCGAGCTTAATAAGGCAACTTGTAATAATTCTCTACTGTCACAAATTCCTTCGGTAAAAATACAACGTTTTAAAGCAATTTACCGTTGATCGTCAAGGAGCTACGAGTTTTAAGGGTTCTATTTTATTTTTTTACTTTGACTACCTAATGACACGTTTGGTAAAGTGTGCATCTGCGAGATGTACTTTTTCAAATATGTTTTTGGTGTGTAATATTATTTGAAATGCCCTTGCTATTTCCCTATTCATGAAAGCCAATATTGGAGCTAATAAGTGCCTTGCTTGTGGTGCTGAAGAGCATGAATTCTCCAAGATGCACTTTTTTCCTGCAAAAAAATACCGGGTGTTCCTAGCCAGTGGCTCACCTCTATTACTTTTTTATTTTTTGAGTTAGTAAAATAAAATTTTGTACATAGGTATAACAAATAAATGTACATTGTTTTACATATTTAGTTGTCTATTGTCATCTACTTCCGGTTTAACCGGAAACGACCATAGCTTTTCTATTTTAAATGGGACCCCCAGTATATTTTTACTTATTTAAATAGAATATGACATTACGAGCACAATAACACTTCATTTGTTGCTTTTTGACGCCTAACCTCAAAAACTTTTTAATTTTTAATTTTCAATCTAGAGTGCCATTTATACGATAAAACGTTATATTTTGAATCAAGCAGTCATGAAAAAATAGATTTGGCAGTTTTTTATAGCCTCTAGAGATTCATTCAAAGTTTACAACATCGTATTTTGGGCCTTAAGTCAATTTTTTCAAATGGATCGAGAGTGGCTCACTATAATAGCTAAAAAAAGTATTCATAACCCAACAATTTAATAGCACATAATCAATATTTTGGTTTAAAGTATACCACAATTTTTTTTAACTGATTAATTTTTTTACTTAGAGTAGGTATCTACTAGCCCGTAGGCAATATTGATAGAAAAGTGAGGTGACTTAGAGAATGGAATAAGTGATTATTGGATATTTTATTAGATACTGCTACTTTTTTGTACTTTAAATAACTATTAGATATTATAAAAAAAAAAATAATGCTATCAGGAAAAAAATAGTTAATACTGATTAATGTCATGTACTGTTGACTAAAATATTAATTATGTGGTATCAAATTATTTATTAAAAAAATACTCTTTTTAGCTATTACAGTGGGCCACCCTCTATGCATTTGAAAAAAGTGACTTAAGGCAATAAATAGGATGTTGCAAACTTTAGACGAATTAAAAGAAGAAAAAGAATACAAAGACTGTCACCATCTATTTTTCCGTGATCATTTAATTCAAAATTTGACATTTTATCGCATTCATGGTACTCTATATAGATTTAAGAGTAAAAAAAATAAAAATTTAGAGGTTAGATGTCCAAAAGTAGCAAATGAAGTATCATTGTACTTGGAACGTCATTTTCTATTTAAATAAGTAAAAAATATATCGGGGGTCTCATTTGAAATAGAAATGTTAGGGTTGTTTCCGGTTAACCGGAAGTGATATAAAGCAGCTAAATATGTTAATCAATACATATTTCTGTGTTATAACTATGTACAAAGTTTTTAATATCCTAAAAAATAAAAAAGGTATAGGGATGAGCCACGAGCTAGGGACGTATAGCTATTATTTAAAAAAAAATGTGCATTTTTTAGTAACATCGGAATCTTATGTTATACTTATATTTCAGATAATGTGAAGGATAGTATAGATTAAAGTGACCACACGTCCCGATTTTGGCGGGACTGTCCCGCTTTTTGAAGAATAGTTCCGCATCCCGCCGATTTTTGAAAATGTCCCGATTTTTGGTGGATCTGGGTGTAAACAAAAAAACAAAAGGTTTTTGAGAAGATAAAGACTCTTTTTTTTTTGGCTCTTCAAAAAATGTTTGGGAAAAAATAGCAAATTTTCCTTCTTATTTCATTTTTTTCCATTTGTCCCGATTTCTATTATTAAAAATATGTGGTCAGTTTAGTATAGATACAATTCCCTCTACTTCCACCACACTTCAGTCTCTACCAGAGACACCTTTAAAATGGATTATTATTACTATTTTTGCTATAAAAATTTTGACATTAAAAAAATCCTCTTCCCAAATTCAGCCGCCCTAGGCCCGGGCCTTAAGGAGCTAGACCTAAATCCATCACTGATTGTCGTCTGTACCCTAAGAAGAGATTTTGTAGATATTTTTTTTTTTAATTTGTCCTTGCTGGAGGGAGTATAAATAAATTAAAACCTGATTACGTATAATGCATGAAAAACTACAAATTTAAATTTTAAATTCGATTACTTCTCAACAATAAAACATATTTTTACGTTTACATATGTAACTTATTCATTGTCAGGCTCGCAACTAGGATTTAAATTTTTGTTTTATCTAAAAAATAAGACACGGGACCAACACCAAACATATACCTGATACTATTGGCCTAAAGAGGAACACTTTGGTAAAGAACATTGTTTTTTTCGAATTTGTGAAAAAAGTTAATTTTTGGTTAACCCCTCAGAGAAAATCAAAACTTTTAAAGGCAAATCCTTCATTAGTATTTTTTGTGAACTTGTTCAAATTTTATCAACAAATATCAAATTTTAGGAAATTATCTATATTTTTGAAATTTTTCACTCTACAATTTTTTAATGCGATGAAAGTCTCGAATGACTCTATTAACCAAAAAACTAACTTTTCTTACAAATTCCAAAATAAAAATGTTTTTCAACAAAGTATTTTTCTAACGACCAATAGCATTTTGTATATGGCGCAGGCAAATGGTTATTTTAGGGAAATTACTTCTGCCTAGACAAATGCCTTCCGCCTGGGCAAATAGTGTATATTCATTTTCAAATGCTATTTGCCTAGACAAATGCTATCTGCCTAGTCAAATACCATTTAATTCTATTTGGCAAGTGGAAATAGAAATATTTGCATTACCAGACGTCATACAAAACTGTGACATTGGGGGATTATAGTTAGTTCTGGTAAGTTAATTATTTCCATGAAGTCATTTGTCCAGGCAGAAGGCATTTGCCTAGACAGAAGCCATTTGCCTAGACAGAAGCCATTTGCTTAAAATAGTCATTTGCCTGTGACATATATACAGTGCTTGCCTAAAGTCAGGACCCCTCCTAACTTTTGAATTGTTTGGTAGTTTTTAATGAAAATTTAAGGACTTAAAAGGACGTAAAACAACATAAACCAAATTTTAGAAAAGAAATGACAGACATAAATGTCAAACTGACAGCTGGGGCCATTTTGAAAAAAAAATTAAATAAAAGGGGTCTTGTGGCGCATCATTTTAAGCTTCTGACAAGTTTTTATAGCCCCAGAATATAAAGTGAATACCTTTACCTCCCAAAAAATGGCGGTACTTTTAAAATTATCCGAATACCTGATTTGGATGTCCATACCTTTAAAATCTTCAAAACTAATTAATTTTTAATTTTTCTTCTCAAAATGGTGCCCAGCTGTCAGTTTGACATTTATATCTGTCATTTCCTGTCTAAAATGTGGTTTATGTTGTCTCAAGTCCTTAAATTTGCGTGAAAAAATACCAAACATTTCAAAAGTTATTAAGGGGGTCCTGAATTTAGACAAGCACTGTATATGGTGTGGGTCCCATGTATAAAATAATTTGAAAATCCTGGTTGCGCCCCAGTTCATTGTCTTTTATTCACACCGTTTCGCAAAAATTTGCAATTTTAACTTTCATTGCACACATAAATGCATAAACGAAGGCCAGCCTGAAAGAAAATAGTCTGTGTCTTCTATTATCTTATATCTGCACATTGTATGGAGATATAAAAATTAAAAAGTTTAAATATATCACAATTTGCATCTCTATACAGGATGTCTTTAAAAGATGCGGGAAAATCCTACCACAAATTTCTGAGACTAAAATATGACACTCTAACCAAACTTATCTTAGCCCAAAAGTGGCTGATTTCGGAGATACAGATGGGTGTGGGTAAAGACGGTAAAATATGTTGAAGATAAGAATTTTTATTTAAAAGTTAGGTACAGAGTCACTTAAAAGTTATCTCGTTTTAAATACCTGCATGATAACGCAGGTGGCGTTCTCTAAAGTTAACCATAAAATTGGAAAAAGAATTTAATTTTTCCCTTTCAGAACTCCCCTAGCTAAATATTGTGACAATAGGGAAGTCCGGAAAGCCCCGCCCAGTGGGTCCTAATTTCTAAATGCAATGTTCAATCGTACAGGTATCTTGATATCTATTACTAAGTACAAACATTATATCTGAAATGCCAACTAAGCTTATTTGCTCTCCGCGAAACCGCTTTTGATACTTCAGTAGTCAAAAAATGTTTTGTATGAAGGATCATGTAATGTAATTTTCCTTTAAGGAAAATGCATGTATTAATTTGCACACAAGCTTTCGACCAAGTCTGGCATGACGCACTTCTTAATAAACTTCCCTCCTACGGTCTTCCAACTAAACTCTGCTCTTGGCTCTCCAGTTATCTTTCTAATCGACGTATATCAGTCATTGTTGATGGCCACTCTTCAAGTTTTCACGAAATTAATGCTGGAGTGCCTCAGGGTTCAGTACTAGCACCAACTTTGTTTCTTCTTCACATCAACGACCTTCTTTCTTCCACAACCAATCCCATTCATAGTTATGCTGGCGATAGTACCCTTTACTCCACTTACTCCACAGTTAACTATACTTGTATTTTTTATTTTTAATATTATGAAAAAAGTTATTTATCATAAAAATTTTTGCTTCGTCTAAAACGCTAAAAGCTATAATACAAAATGCCCTATGATATACAGGATGGTTCAAAATCGCAAAAATATTATTTAAAAAATTGAAAAAATGTATTTTTAAAACACCTTGGTCAATAAACGTTAAATAATAATAAATGAAATCTTATACCTTTTTTTCTTGTCACTTATAATTACTTGGAAAAATTAACTGTAAACTAAGACAATGGTCTCTTCTTCATAAATAATTCATTTTATTCTCGCGAACATTATTAGGTTAAATTAAAGTTCATATAAATAGTTACCCAAAAGATAACGATTTATTTACCAAAAATTTGAAATTTCTATTACGTATTATTAAATAACTATTTAAAAAAATATTTATGACCTGCCTTGCCAAAATGACATTTTTGTAATTTTTAATCTCCCTGTATATCATAAGGCGTTTTCTTTTAACGTTGACCGTAATTTCTCCTAGAAACAATAACCAATAGGAAAAAAATGTACTATACATTTTTGATTTCTTTTTTATGCTATGTAATGGGTAGTTCAAAAAATATATATTATTCTTTTTTTGTTCGAAATAATATTTTCACCATATTAAACCATCCTTTATATCCTACGACGATTTTAATTATCGCGTTTTGCATTTTAGGCGAAGCAAAAATTATTTATTAAACCTCTTTATTCTAAAGAAAAGCCAAATATTATTTTGTTTAAATTTAAACTCTTTAAAAATGTTGTTACCCTAAGCCAAATGCTCTTAGGTGGTAGTGCACATTACCAACTGTGCACAAAGAAAAAACTTGGTACACGATTTTTTAAAAGAAAAACTGTTGAAATTATAGATTTTTGTCTGAAAATGTAATTGTTTTTGTTTAAGCGTAAAAAGTAATAAAAAGGAAGCAATACTGCAAATATAAATTTGAACTTTATTTAAACAATGTGCAATAAAGAAAAAATAACTTTATTAAAGTGCAGGGTGTTTTCTAATTGCGGTAAGAAAATTTAAGGGCGTATTCCTGAGCAAATTCTTAAAAAAAAGGTCATATAAATATAGATCAGGAAAGTCTTTATTTCTAAGATACAAGGTGTTAAACTTTAAAAAGAAAAGCGAGTTATTAATTTTATTTTAAAAATGCTTTATCCGATATTAATAAAATTTGGCTGTGGTATTTGTTAAAATAAGAAGTTAATTTAGCCCTAAACTAATTTTAAGTAGTGAGACCAGTGGTAGCGTGGGACTCATCTTATCTAATATTATTAACAAAAAAATGTACGTCACTAACTTGTTTGCAACTTTTATATATTTTTTTCGGATATAACACCTAAAAATACAACTTTTTTGTTTTTCTTTTCTGGTTTTTACGTAGCTTGCTTAGTTTTCCAGAAAAAATAAAATCTCCTCAACTACATAATCCTGGACCATACAAAAAACATAAGGGCATTTTTTCTCTTTTAAAAATTAAGTGGTATAACTTCTTATTAGCAATTATGTAACAACAATAAATACTTAATAAAATTTTACTAAAAAAAAGTGTTTTAGGAATTTTTAATTTTTGGAAAAGTTTAAAACCCTGTATCTTAAGAACAAAAATTGAGGACCCATGTTTATAAAAACCATTTTTAGAAAAATGGCCCAGCAACACGCCCTTAAATTTTCTACCGCAATTAGGACACACCATCATAGGCGCAATTTGGGGGGAGCTAGGGGAGCTTAGCCCCTCCAAAAGAAAATTAAACAAAATTAGCCCCCTCAAATTTCCAGTATCCAAGCCGAAACTTATGTGACTAAAACCTAAAAGCGATTTTTATGTCAATAGTACTTTTACCTAACTGTAGGTCTTTTTTGTGGCAGTAATGACAAATAAATCCCTTTATCTTTCCCTAATTTTTTGCAAAGTTTCAAAGCTTGCCTCATATCTTTCGGGACTACCAAGACTCCAGCCCCTCCTAAAAACCTAAGCAAATTCCGCCTATGCACACCATGTATATATTTTTGCTTATATTTGATATTTATTGATTTTTGCGGTGTCTTTAACTTGGTTTTAATAGTAATTTAATGCATTTATGATACTTCATACTTCTCCGATGAAAGATGATGAAAATTTTTTAAGAAGGTATCTCATAAATCATTAAAAGTGAATTCATGGGTTTATGCATTTTTTGCTTATTTAAAATGATACTAGAATTAAAAACTACTGTAACCTGTGAAGCCTGCTAGGAAATAAACATTTTTCTACCATGCGACCTTTTGACCATTAACAAAATAGGCTTATTTACAAGATTCAAAATTTCGCTTGTCCCTTTGTAAGTAAATATTATTTCAAAAGAATAATTGGGTGCGTTGTGTGTTTATAATTAAGTCTTAAACTATTAACTTTTGATGTTTACAACCGAAGTAAACAAGCTTGCTAACCTCTTGAGCACCCAACCCGGTAAAATAAATAACCTTTTGGGGTTGTATTGCTCTAAAAGCTTTTTAATAGTAGTTTAATGGATTGTTAGTTAAAAAGAAACACACTTATTATATAGGAAGATAAACCTAAATTGCTTTTATATGATTTTAAGAAAAATATCTACTATTCAGGTATTAAGTTTTGGGTATTGTAAATAATGGGTACCGCCCAATACAAATATTTTGTGTCCTTTGACATTAAGGATAATTCTGAATAATCAAATTAACTATTAAAGACGACTTACCTCGATAAGTAAAAAACTATGAAAAACATTAATTATTATAATAAAAAGTTATCTTTTATAACGTATTATATTAATAATAAAATAATATATATACAGGGTGATTCAAAAATCGATCATCGAAATGTCATTCGTTTTCGAGTTACAAGCCGTCAAAGTTCAATTTTTATTTTTGGTTTTTTTCGCCATATTGCATTTATTTTTTAACCAATCCAGTTAATATTTGGCACACAAATCGAGGTTTGCAGATTCTAAAATTTTAAGACAAAAGTACTTTTTTAAATACCGCCAGAGGGCACTTTCCCTAAAACTTAAAATTTATTTACATCATAACTTTTTATTTTGAGAGATTTCGCAAAACTGGGGGCGCCATTTTATAGACCAGCAAAAACTTAAAAAACAAGGTACTCTTTATTAAAGTCGATAAACCTCACCGTTTAGGTACCAATAGACATCAAAGTTTTCATCAATTTCAATCAAATTACCTACATACATACAGGGTGTCCAGTAACTCAACCGACAAACTTTACGGGGCGATTCTACAACTACTATATTTTTTCTAATCAAATACCTAAGAATACACCTATTTTCTTCTTCTTATTAGCAATTATATAACAAGAACAAATACCTAATTCAATAGGGTTCATATCTAGTCTTAGAAATTTTACTTAAAAAGTGTTTATTTTTAGGTTTTTTGAAAGGTTTTACACAGTGTATCTTGAGAACAAAAAAATTGAGGACCCATGTTTCTATATTTTTTTTTAGAAAAATGGCGCAGGAAAACGCACTTAAACTTTCGCACCGCAATTTCGAAACATCCTGTATACAGGGTGTCCACTAACTTAACCAACAAACTGTAAAAGGTGATTTTACAATGAAAAAAATCATATGAACATACGTCCTAATCGTTTTAGATTTTGAACTACGGAGTGTTAAAAATAAAAAAAATCATAAACTTTTTAACAATTTAGATACTTTTAAAATATTTGGAAGACGTCTCCTATGCATCGCAAAAGACATCTTATGACATGCGAAAAACAAAAAAAAATTAACCGTTTTCGTTCAGGCGGGGTTTAGGGTAAACATTTTTGAAGAAAAAATAATACGGCACTGCATTTTTCTTAAATAAAAATATTTTTTAAATTTCTGTAAAGTTTGGAACAAATTTGATCACCTGACTTTTTTTGTCTGTTGTACGGTTCTTGCATAAAAAAATAGAAACCATTTTTTGGTATGGTCATTGCGAGAGTCATTTTGTATTGCTACTATCAAATTCTACAGTAAAAATAACCTTAATTATTTTTAATTAAATAGGAATCATGACCATGGCAAAAACCGTACATTAAAAAAAAAAGTTAAGAGTACAAATTTGTTCTAAATTAAACGGGAATTTAAAAAACTTTTTGCATACAGAGGCGTACCATTTATTTCTTAAAAAATATTATCCCTAAACTCCTTATGAACGACACTGGTAAAAGTTCATGTATTTCTTGTATGTCAAAAAATGTCTTCTAATGCATAGGAAACGTCTTCTAATTTTATTTATAAATATCTAAATTGATATAAAAGTAATTAAAAAAAAGATAATTTTTAACACCTGGTAGTTCATAAACTAAGACGTTTAGTACATATATTCATATGGAGTTTTTTTTATTTTTTATTGTAGAATAACGCTGAAATTTTGTTTGTTGAGTTACAGGATACCCTGTATTGTTTTCAAATTTCTAGTGCTTAGCCATTTTTTACCATATTGTAAATCGATTTGATGGACCTTACGGCATGCTTTTTAAAATTGCTCTAGTGTTTTTTTTTGGACAACTCGAAAAATATATTTACTTTAGAAAAGTTATTATTGCAATTAAATATGTAAGTAATCAACAAAAGACGTTAAATTTAAAAAGCAATCATCAATTTCTTACATTTTGAGCCGTAAAAATATCTTTAAATTCATCAAATATTGCTGGGAGAATTTTTTTACGAGTTAATCCTTGTTTCCTTATTTTTGCCGATTTTTCAAAAATTTAAAAGAAAAATACAGGGTGTTCGAAAATTTGAGGGCGATTCTGCACAAAATTTAATGCAAAAGACGTCTATACAATTTTTTAGAAAACTCAAAATTAACGGTGAGATACAGGGTGTTGAAGAAAAAAATTAGTTTTTTTATTTTTTATAATAACTTTGTTTCTAGTGAACTGATTTTTGAAAAATTTTGCATAAATATCAGTAACCAATTACCCATAAACAACGTTTGTTTTCAAGACTTGCTTTGTTAATTTTAAAAATCAAAATTTCTAATTAAACGTAAGTAAATGTTTAAGTCGTTTTTCTCGGAAACCGTTCATTTTAAGTTAATGCAAAGACAATTATAGTTTCAATAATTGTCTTTGGTTAATGCAATAAGAGGACCGTTTTAAAAGATATTTTGATGCTTTTTATTAATTTTATATCCAAGTTTATAAAAGAAGTGAAACACAAAAATTCTAAGGTATTTTTCTAAAGTAAAGGGCAGTTTAGGGCCTTTGGCATTGACTACTGGCGTCAAATTAATAGGGTGAATACAAAAAATTATTAGTAATATGTGTGCAAAATTTGGCGAAAATCAGTACACTGGGAAAAAGATATTAGAAAAATAACAATATTTTTTTCTTCAACACCCTGTATCTTTTGAGTTTTCGAAAAAATTGTATAAAGGTTTGTGGCATTAATTTTTTGTGCAGAATCGCCCACAGAAATCCTGACGCGTATTTTCCGGACACCCTGTATATTCTAAAAATTGCACTTTGACGACTTCTATCAGCGAACCAGTTTGAGTTACACAAAAACACTAACGTAATTTCAAAGAGCGTTAAATATGCCGTTAGGCCCATTAAAACGACTTACAATATACAGGGTGTATATTAAACATGGGGCAAAAATTTAAGGCACAATCCCTTGGGCGATTCTAAGGATATTTTGTTTTATGATGATTTTTGATAGGGTGCTTTGTTTCGAAGTTACGGCGCGATAAAGTTTTAACAAAAAGTCGCTATTTTTTAAATATCTTAGAAACCCTTTTACCGATTTAGATAAAATTTGGTACACTTATTAAATGTAATAAGGCTCTTGTAAGGCTTTATCTGGATTAAGACAATTGTGTCCAGTGACGTCTCAGTGGAAACCGTAGCCAATATTATTGAGAAAAAAACGTACGCCACTGACTTTTTTTTCCGATTAACCAAGTAAAAATGCAACTTTTTGCAATTATAATTTGTTACTTTTTTATGTAATAATAAAACGTCACTTTGTAAAATGCAGGTAGTCATGCCTCTTTAATTAATAAGTTCAAAAGTTTTGTGTTAATGCATGCCAGAATTGGGCCGAATACTGAAAATCAGTATTCGAATACGAATGCGAATACCGGAAAAAAGCATTCGAATACCGAATATTAGAATACTTCGAAGAAAAAGTATTCGAATAATGAAACCCGGAATCGGTATTCGAATACTGGGAAGTAAAAGATTCGAATACTACTAATCAAAACTAAATGAAAAAAGAAACCCATGATTTAATTCAAAGAGCAAAAAAAAACAAAAAGAGAAAAAAAACCCATATAACATTTTTTGCCGGCGTTATACATTTAATTTACTGGCATTGCCAACACTCTTTAATGGCAAGGCATTGGCAAAAAGGTATCAAAAGACGCGAAAGTGGGCAATTGGCCGTTATTAGGCCACGTGTTGCAGATAATGTGATGGCATCCGTCATTAATAATTTATGATGAAAAAATGCGTTTAGGATGATGGCATCCATCATTAATAAGTTATGCCAAAAATATGCGTTTAGGATGATGGCATCCATCATTAATAAGTTATTGGCAAAAAAATGCGTTTAGCATAATGGCATTTATCATTAAATAAGTATTGCAAGTTTTATAAGTTGAATGTTGAATGAAATTTTTATTAACACGTCTTTAAAACTTTTAATAAGGCAACACCCTGATTTCATATAATTTTTTTAGGTAACTACAAATTTAAAAGGTTTTAAACGAAATGTTTACAGCTCCTAACAGTCTACTTGAATAATCCGCCTTCTTGACTAGCCATCACCAATTAATTACACAACACACACTAATTAGGTAATGAATACACTTAATTATGTGTACTAAAAACTCTTTTCTTTAAAAAAGAAACTAAAAAGCTAGAAAACCACGTAGAAAACAATTGCACAAAGCGGCCAAACAAAAGCAAAGTTGCCTCATCTGTCAAATTGTCAAATCTTGTATTTCGGCTAAGCGGGAAATTCGAATTTATCACCTTCGGTCGAAATCGTCGAAATTAACTAGCTAATTTTACCATCATTTTATTTGTATTCTCTCAAAAATACATAATAAACATTTTGTTTGACTTTATTTTTATTTGCATGATTTGTATTAATAAAATATTAGGAAAAGGCCATTTCCTTTAAATTATGTAAAAAAACATAAAATAATGTTGTTTAGCCGCCATTATAAATAAAACAGCTCAAAAAAATTGCTCGAATGTTAGTTAAATACCAATGTTAATATTATGGTTTGAAAAGTATGAATATGCGTTAAAGGTTTGCCTTCAAAAATCCAATATTTATTTGCCTGCAACAAAAAGGCATGCTTTATTTAATCAGGATTGGTATGCCGCCATTTTTGTATGCTTGCCGGCAATTCGCCTGCATGTAAAATTTATTGGCAATTGAGTGTTTATTTAGGGTTAACTTTTTAATGCGTATTAGATGTTGGCATAATATTGCCACCAATTGTCAATGCTTTACCATCAATGCCAATATGAAAAATGTATATTGCCGGCCAATAGTGTTTGCTAGGAAAGGTCCATACCTTATTTTTTTCTCTTTTTCTTCCCTTTTATTATTCTTATCATGACAATTTTGGTATTCGGATACTACTTACTCTTTACGGTACGCCCGTATTCGAATACTCCGAATACTCACCCCGGTGGGACAAATGGTCCCCAGTCCGACACTGACTTGGCCTACCAAGCACCCCATTTACAATACGAAACATCTGTACAATGCAAAAACTCCCAAAGACAGAGAAGCGATTCGATCCCGGTTATTTTTGAAGTTGTGCGACGATGCAGGTCGAACAAATCGCTCACTTCACAATGCAGAAAAGAGAATCTAAAATTCAATATAGTTTGTTATCATTTTCCTGTTGGAACATACAGTTATCTTTAAATTTTAATTACCACAGTCCTTGTTGACCTTGGTCATACTTCAATTAGTCATTTAATTCTGCATTTGTTTTACGAATTAGTACATATCTAACTCGCTTTCTGTCTCTGTTGGTCAAAGTTTAAGGTTATGCTAGCTTTTAAAATTTGCCTTTGTTTCTTCTATTGCATTTTCGCTTATCTAACGTACAAAAGCAATAGTTAGAATTGTGGAGAGCCGCAACTTTAGTATTAATTGTTTTAAATACATTGATACCAAACCGAGTTGATAAAAAGTAATTTTATTAGTAGTAGCAGTTCTAAAGCAGTAGCGGGAAGTGACTAAATTAAACAAAATAAAAATTAAATTATGTAAATATTTGTGACGCGCGAAATGGGTTTCTGGGATTTTTTAAAAATAAGTGTTTTTCAAAAATTTAGGTATGGTGTCGTGACTGGTACGGAAACCTTTTTTACAAGTAAGTTATCTAATAATTTATATATTTATAAATCACTTTATTCTATTTATAGCTATTAATCCGACTTATTTTTTAAATTTAAACTCCTAAGTGCATAATTTAGGTATTTTTAGGGTTTTCTTTATTTAACAAAAATAGATAGACTTATAATATTTATAGCATTTTTAGCCAATTTAGAGATATCTTTTTCATAAAATTATTATTATAGCATTTATATTCCTAAATCTGTGCCGCGTAAAGCGCCGTAAAATTTAACTAGAAAATTGTTTATATTTGGTCATAAAATTTATTTACTTGGACACTACAGTAATTGTTTACTGATTTTTATCATACCGTTTTTTTTTTGGGGCCTGATTTCAAATCTGAAAGAACTCCAAATTTTGTAAAAATATCTGAATTGGTAAAGTGACCACGCGTCCCGATATTGGCGGGCCAGTCCCACTTTTTGGAAAAATGTCCCGCATCCCGCCGATTTTAGGAAATAAGAAAGGTAACTTTTTGGTTTGCTATAAAAGTAATTATAAAAAAAAAAACAAAAATGTTTGCATTTTTAACACACATTTAGGATACATATATTTATGTAAAATTTTTCCTAATTTTTATTAAAAAACACTTCTTAAGGTTTGTCGATTGAGAGACTGGAAAACCTGTTTATGAAAAGAGGTTTGAAAAAGGTTTTTAAGGTAAATACCTTTTTTTTGCTCCTCATTTTTTTTTCTTTCTCTTTAAAATTTTATAATGTTATTTTTTTGCATTCTCCTGAAAGTCATCCTCAGCGCCCATGTGTATCTCTTACGATAAGAAAATTAACAGTAGTATCGAGTTAACTTCCAAATTTCTGTACTTTTACAAAATTCAGGATTGATTATTGTAATAGAAGGTTAACCTGTGGTTAACCTACGAGTATTAAAAGGCCGTTTTTTGACTAGATTTTTTTCTATGGAATAAATAGTGAAACTACAATTATTGTATTTGATACAATCATAGAATTCCCATATCCTAGAGAAAAAAAAAACAAAGAATGCCGATATCCCTTATATTTTTCCATCTGAATCCGAAAATGATGATAAATAAAATTGTTAGAAGTCATTCTGATACTTTTTTAATGGTATTTCCTATATAGGACATACATATATATATAGGCATACATATAATGCTTGAGCAAGCAGTTTTGGAACGTCGGCGAGTAATAGAATAACAAAACAAGCAGTATTAGTCACGCATGTTTACATGTCGGGATTTAGTTAGATTGTCTCTTTTCCTCACATTGCCCATGTGTTATATTATTTAGCTTAACCTGTATACATAGGCATATCGAGGAATATTCCTCGTAAGTCTTACTTAATACCAAAAAAACATTTTTTTTCTGCACGGTTAAATAAAAAAAAATGGCTACCCTGCCTCTAATACCTGACAGATTAATACGAATTTTTTTCCCACGTAATTTTTTAAACTAAAACAAAAAGAGATAAAATAAATCTGTTAGCACATTTTCCATTTTAATTTAAAAAAAAACCTAGGGGTGAAAGTAAGTCATAGCTAACTTAACTTATCTCCAATTTCATATAATAATTCGACAACTTTTGACGTTGACACATGGTATAAAAATATCGTTAGAATTCGATGAAGAATTCAAAAGTGTAACTAAAAATTGGTGTTTCCATTTAAAAAAATTAAGTTGATGGTCATTGCTTATTTGTGGGTCACCCTGTATAAATGATTTTACTATGAAAAATACCACAGCCAAAAACCAAAACCTACGTGTTCCACCGTTTTTTTTTTAAACAAACCCCTAAATTTTAATTGAGTTTATTCCAAATTCCAAGTCGCTCGACCACAATGTAAACTAAGGGTGTTTACTCGTGGTTGACTCTTGGCAGGTTGACAAATTTAAAAATAGAAATTGATATCTATTCCTTTTTTGTCTTTATCGGACAATAAAAAAACAAAATTATTCTTTCAATATTATTCTATAAAATGTTCTTATATTATTTTTTCGCAAAATAAACAGAAATAAATTTATTCCGGTTAAAAAAACATGTTAGACAAGTGACCCTAATTTTCATTATTAACTTTTTTATTTTTAAACTTTTACACTACTACAAATTTAAAAAACACTAATTTAAAATTAAAAAAAAAAAATATTTGCAACCAAAAATGTTTTAAAATTTTTTCGTGTGACCATAATTTTGGTGTTTTCCCGTTTGGTGCATTTCTGTTAGGGGCACGATTCAAAATTTACCTGTTTTTTCCCGTTGGGGCACTACGATAAATTGTACCTGAACGACCCTAATTAACTGACTTTAGTATTCCCGTTACGGGCACTAGTCTAAACTAATAATGGCAGTGGTGGTATGGAGCTAAAAACTTAACGAATCTACGCCTTTGCCAAAAATTTATCAAGAAGAGCTAACTAAAGCTAAGGATAAGAACTGGATTTTTAACCGAAGTTCTGGTGTTAAGATTCTTAAATTAGTATCAGTCCTATTGTATTACAATAGTTGTGTTATTATTAGAGAGTATACGTGGAGGGTCTGGTTAGTTCTGGTAAGCAAATCCTGTTTTTTAATTCCGTTATTAAACTCAAGATTAATACATACTGGATAAACTGTAAAGTAAACGGATTTATTTACTAATTACAAAATCGTAGACATTAGTGGCCCAAACGGAAATGCAAGTCAATGGCAGGTCAATATTAGAATCGTGCCCCAAGCGGGAAAAAAACAGGAACATTTTCAATCGTGCCCCGGGAATAGACCATCATTTTTCGTATAAATAATAAAAACCGTTTGCACCCCAAGGGTGGCGACCCGACAAACTCAAATGAAAAAAAAAAATAAAATAAAATTGCGTCTTCTAAAAAATGTTACCCCTAAATCCTAATGTAAAATGTCAATGGACTAATAGATATCATTATCGCAAAGGCATACAGGATGGCGGGCTTCCTTATGAGACAGTGTTGGGAGTTTAAAAACTTTTATTTTAAAAGTAAATAAAAAAATCTTGAATATTATCTTCATTCAAAATACAAATGACACATGTCCTTATGTGTAACGGGATTTAGCCTCTTAATATTTGGGCTTAGTTTCGCTTGCTTTAAAACAACATGACATGGAAATCTGTTGAATCAAAGTTGTAATACTAAAAGTTATAACCAGAACAACAGCGTTTTTAACCATTAAAAAATGAATTAAAAAAACCCATTAAAAATGAAATAAACCATGCTACAATGTGTTATATATGTATTTTAATATATGAGAAAAACACTTACTTTTGATTTATTATAGCTTTATCTAATATTATAAATGAATCTGTTTAATGTTATGTTTATTTAGGATTTGTAGGGATCAAATTGAATCCCAAATCTAACATTTCTTGTTTATTTTGTTATTAACATTAATAATGTTTATTGAAAGATTTTTGACATACAGTGACCGCCAGAACTTTTGAACCATATGAAAAACTTTTTATTTTTGATTTCTCAAAAATTTGTTTTTTTTGATAAAAATCTCTGCATACATCGAAACTCACAAAATACTGATCAAAATTAAAATATTTTATAGCGTATACGAGGTAGGTGCAAATTAACGAAAGAGAGAAAACTACCTTTATTTTTAACCTAAGAGAAAAATATTATTTGAAAAATTTGTTTAGAATTAAAAAGGTTTAAATTTAAAAGCTTCTTTAGATTAATGTTCCATATCGTTTTTGCTTTATAAAAAGCGTCTATACTTTTCAAAAATATCAATTTATTTTTATGGTTTTCTATTAAAATGTTCAAAAATTAAACTTTATTGGGATTAAGATCAGTAATAAGAAAAAACTTCATAGAAGTTTAAAAAATTATATAACAGTGCCTTCGACAGAAGTCTTTCACCGCATTAAATTTGCAGTTAATTTTTAATTTATATCACGTTTTAAAATTAAAAATAATATACTTCATTTACCAGAAAAACAAATAAAATATGCAAATAACAATCTTAAATTAATTTGCTAAAAGCACTCTTCTGTGTCCGTGGGGTCCATTCTAGGATGTGCACTAAGGTACTTCTACGACTTAGATCTCGTAGTGGAAAGAAAAATTACATAGCACTCTTCTGTGTCCGTGGGTCCATTCTAGGATGTGCACTAAGGTACTACTACGACTTAGATCTCGTAGTAGAAAGAAAATTACATCATAATTTAAAAGTATATTTGCTTTTAACCAATGGAATTCCTTGGTGCGTTCCTGCCTATTTCCAGTACGTCTCATGCATGGGACGTACGAACGTCCCACGCCGGAGTTGAGTACGTAACCTTTCACAGCAGGCGTGCGTACGCGTGACGTTATAGTACTTTTAATGCAAAACTTTTGTCACGCGGGGGCGTAGGGCGTCAGGCTACTAGTGTAACGTGGGGTTTGTGGCTTGATTTCCAATTCATATAATTCCCAGTAAACCAAGGGTTCAACAAGCTGAAATGTATTATTGTTTTGTGCTATAGTGAAACCTAAGGTGGTCTTTTTTTTCTGTTTTAATTTTTAATTAGAATTATTTTGTAGTTACAGAAATAACAAGTAAATCAAATTAACTATGTTGTTTTACAAGATTATTGTATGGATAATTTCCTCACCATAATATGAGAGCTTCAGAACTAAAGTGCTATTGTAATCACCAGTTTCTCACCTTGCTTTGAAAATTGAACTCTTTATATTGCTGCGCTTCATTTTTATTTGTTGAAAAAATCATGATTTGACAGTTGGCCAATGGGATTCACATACTAAGTAAAATCTATTAGTTTAAATTTAACAATATTTTTTAACTTTGCGAAAAGTACCATCTTAAAACATTTTTCTTTTCAACTTACACCACCTGGTTGTGAGCCCCTTCATTTATGTGAATTTGCGGTCAGTTAAAGTATGTACTTTTAATGAAAAAGTAATTTTTGCAAATTCAGCTGTCTCTCTAAGTCGATTATCACCGCATGTAATAATAAAATAGTTTTAAATTAAACATTATACTAAATGATACTATCGATTTATGACAACATTATGAATTTGTTATGTGTTCTGCAGAAAAAGTCCTACTTAAAAACATCCAATGTGGTACCAAATTATTCGGAAGCAAATGCTCTAACGAGCCATCCTCGTTCAATTGGAAAAAAAGGAGTCATGGCCATAAATAATATTTTGCAAACTTTGTCTCCGCCTCGAGAATTCGTAAAAACAAAAGACGATTAAAGTATTTTTTTCATGGCTACTTGATTTAAAATAAACCGTTTTATCTCAATCATGGTAGTCTGATTGAAATTTAAAAAAAAAAAATTGACAGCAGAAATGTAAAAATGACATATGAGGTGTCATTGTATTTAGAATGCTATATTTTTAATCGAAACAAGATAAAAATACTGGTAGTGTCATTTAACAATTTAGCAGTAATTTCAGATTAAACCGAAAGTAAGAGAAAAAACAAGCTTAAACCCAAAATACAACGATTTAGCCTAATTTGCCTTACTTAAAAAAGTTGATCATTTTAAGATACAAGTAAAAAATAAATAATTAAAATTTAAACCAGCAACCTTACAAGCAAAGGTAAATTACCTTAGATCGTTGTATTTTGACCCAAGAATTTTTGGTAACATTGTTCAAAACGGGCACCTATCAGTGGCCCTAGATAAAGCGTAAATATGAATCCAATGTCAAACTTATGTACGGAAGAAAATGTTTTATCCGGAAATATTTAAAAAACGGTTGCTCGTATCCACTATTTATTAAAGTCTTTTTATGCAAAAATATAGAATAAAAATTCTATACCAAAATTATATTATACGGGACAAAAAACGGGTATAACTGCTGAACCTAACCAAGGACTGCAGGTGGATTCCTCTACGTTAAACAAACTTTCATATAATTCGATTCCCTTACTCTGAAGAAACATTTTAATACTGACTTTTACTTTGAGAAAAAATGCTTTGTCGTTTAATGTTTATGGAGAATGACAAGAGAAGAGTATGCACGCGTCGTTGATCATTGCGTCAAAAAGTCACGCGTGGCGGCAAATGCCTAAAAAAATAACTTATACCATACTTGAGTACAGCTTTAAAATATACAAATAAAAAGCTTGTAAAAATACAATATACAGTATAAAATGAAAGTATCTAAAATATTACAACTTATAATTATTATTAGGACCTATTCAATTAAATCAAGTGTCACCTATCATCTCCTAACTGTATAATTAACTCCTAACATTACTTGAAAGTGTGGTATATGATTGTTCAACTTTAATTACGTGATCTACACTGCTGCTCCAACTATTTACTGGTATTTTATCTATTTCCCTGGTGATATGCCTAATACAAAACTATTTAAAGTCAGTAACTGTTGTTACGTCTAACTTGCGATTTCAATTGATGCCAAATATGTTCTCATAGGGTTAAAAATGCAGTGATATGGTGGAAGCCTTAAAACTGAATGTCCCATGCTATTTGCAAACTCATCACAAACATATTTTTTCTCATATTAAAACATTTTAATACTTCAAGTAATTGTTTTTTGAATAATTTTCATGAAAATAAATATCATTGGCGTGCATAAATTCTTGAATGATGCTTTGGTGTCGCTCGAACAAGGGTGTTTGTTTAATTGCCTACTATGATAGCTAGCGTTATCCATAACAATAACACTTTGAGGAGGAATATTGGGAATTAACTTATTTTTAAACCAGTCTTCAAATAAATGTGCAGTTGATCATGGTAGTCAAGAGAAGAGTCTTTTATATTTTTGCACTCAGTGATAAAGCATTTGGAGCCCATCCGTCTTTTGATCCCGGTCTTTATGATTACCTATATTGCAGCCTTGGTATTACATTTACCTCTTATATACAAGTGGTAAATATGACGTTATATTTTTGGGAAATTTTGTTGTTCTACAACTTTTTAAATAAAGAGATTTTTAAATCATTAATTTTTTTATAATCAGATGATCATTTGTGACAAAAGTTTTTGCAGATTTTTGATATTCCTCGTAAATCTGAAAATATGATGTTTTTTACTTTGTAAGTTATATTTTCGCGTTATCACCCTGTATAAGGCCGACTTTTAGTCCTATAAACTCCTACTGTTTGACGGGCGTTTTGAGGCTATGAGCAATACCTTTATAACTGTTTTGGAAAAACTTTTCATACAGGGTGGACAAAAAGTAGATCTATGTGTAAAAGTAAATTTTTCAAAATTTTCTATATTTTTCTATAATTCTTCTCTTTTTTCATGTCATAAACTAAGGAATTAACTCTTTATAAATTCTAAAAGTATTTTGGAATCTAGAGATCAAAATACCGAAACGGTTTTCGATTTTTTTATTTACGTTGCTTAGTTTGCGTAATCAATGCTCTTTGAATTTTGTTTGGTTGTCTGGATGTGCATGGCTTTAAACCATATTTGCAGTGGTTAGTTCTATTAAAAGTTCAGGGGTATACAGGGTAGGTCAAAAGATTGAAAACTGCTTAAGAGTAAAGTACATTTTTCTAAAAATACAACAAAATGTTAAATAGAAAAGTTATAAAAACTAAAAACAGCCTAATACCGTTAATACCAAGCCAAGGCCTCCGATTAAAATTTTAATTTATTTATATTTTTATTATGACTTAGTTTTTCTATATTTTCATAAAAACTTAAAACAAAATTGTTTGTACATTAATAAAATAATTTTTATATGCACATTATTATTTATAGTATATAGGGTGCGTTTTTTAAAACTTACAATGGCCATATTTTTAAACCAAGGAAATAAAAAAAAGTAACAGACCGGTGGCGGTGCTACAAAACCCGGAGGGAATATAAATGACGTAAACGACCAAAGATAAGTATTTTTCATAAGCTTACCAGAGGGGAGTGTTCTCATTCAAGATTTTTAAGTGACTGGGGGTTAAACTAAAAGCGGTAATAAAGGTGTTTTTTAAAAAAACGTCTATTATATTCCCCGGGTTTTATAGAAACAATATTTTTTATTTTTTGATATTTCTCTTGGTTTAGAAAAATAGAAATTCCAAATTTTAAAAAACATCCCGTGTATTTGTCTTATTAAAAAGCATATTTGTGAAATTCTAGAGTTCTATTAAATATCCTTTCAAAAATCTAAAGTTAATGGTTAGATAAATAAATATAATTCCAGTTTACCTTTACAAATTTGCTTCCATTTAAATACATTTATTTAAATGTAAGTTGGCTGTAAGAGCTTTAAAAATATTTAGTTTAAAAACAAGAATTCCAAAAAACAATCAAAAAAAAATTGAATAGGAGGCTATGACGTGGTATTTAGGCATAACTTTTAATTCTAAAAACTTTTCTATTCAACATTATGTTCTATTTTAGAAATACAATAAAAAGGGTATCTTTACTTTACTCTTAAGCAGTTTTTAGTTTTTTTACCTACTCTGTATATCCTTTAAATTTTATTAAACAAATTAGTACTAAAACAATTCGGGACCATGCACGAACTTCTATGAAGAACACATTTTTTAACAAATTGCAAAAAGAAGTATTCCATTTGTTGCACACTTGCACACCAAGATTTAAGGACGTTTTTTTGGATTTTTGTTTAAAATTTGTTCTAAAAGTGAAAATTGCCAATTATGTAATTAGACTGCGACGCGACGCTTTCTGCGTAGGTAATTTTTATTAGCCACCGGCATCACTTACTAAAATACATTAATATTGACTTGTCAGCAACATTAATTAATAATTCATTACTAAAATCTACTCGTTTTTGTCATTATCTCAATATCAAAAATTACTGATAAAATAATATAATTTTAATAACATATAACTATAACTTTATTACCTTAATTAATTGTTAATTAACTAAGTTTGGTTTAAGCTTAAGGACCATTAGCAGACAATATAAGCCTTCTAGTTTTTAACGTAACGTTAAATAATGATTTATACATTGCAATGTCCTCCGCCACTGCCGCAGATAAGGAGGGGCTGGGAGGTAAAGGAAGGTAATTACTCAGAAAAATTACTAAACATTACCAGGGGGTGGGAGGGTGTAGTGAAAATATTACTTGTATTTTTTTTTGTTAAATATGCGAAAAGCTTTGCGAATTTAAAGTATATTTGAATATTTTTTATAACGGTTTTTTATTTTCTATAATAAACTTAGATTATACTTACTTTTATTTAAAGATAATATTGTAAAAATAATAATACATTTTGTACAAAAACACTACACGTGATATGGGATAGGGGGAGGGTTGTTTACGACCTTACCAAGAATTACTAGGGGGTTAAAAATCGTTAAAAAACATCACGTGATAAATGGAGGTCCCCTAAGGGTTCGTATACGCGAAGGTTGTGAAAGATTCTTTGTAAGTTAAAGACCTTTTTTCTTGTTTTTTTGTTGTTACATGAGCAATAGAATATGTTTTGGTAAAAGCTAGTTCATACAGAGGCGAAAAGCAAAAGGCTAATTTTAACCTCGTTGGTCAATTGGAAATAAAATTCAAGGCGGGTAGTTTAAAATAAAATAAAATAGTTTCGATTCGCAAGATTTAAAATCAAGGGGCCGGGAAACGTAAGATCATATTAATTTCTGGCGAATATTCGCGTGCACACATTTTTAGACACCAGAGGTTATCTGTAATATGTCATAAGAAATTTTTTTTTATTTTAATGCTCATGTCATTCTTTTAACTGTTTGGAGTTTTATTTTTGTGTTTATTTTCTTAAGTATTTTGGTTTTATTTGATTTGAATCAATAATATCTTTCCTAGCTTTTTTATTTATAATAAATAAGCAGCGAATCTACGTGCTGTATTTTGTATTTATCGCAAAAGAAAAAAATTATATTATTAAAACGAAAAACTAAGAAAATTTTAAAAGAACCCAAGCGTGGCATCATCACCGAAATAAAACAATTAAGAAATTTGTAGGTTATGTTGTTGCCTAGTGAAAATGAAATATCCGTAGAATTTTGGCGAATTTCGCAGCTGTATGAACATAAAAGAAAAAACGCGAATTTTCCGGCCAAATATTCGCTTTTGCAATTTGCTTTTCGCGTCTGTAGAAACTAGCTTAAGTAGGTGTTTTTAAGGTTTGAGATCTTTTTACTCCTTAATTTTTTTTTGCCCATCTACTATTCATTTATTTTTAAAGGGTATGTAGGTATATGTTACGCCAAATTTGTGAAATTGCCGATTTTTCGTATTTGCCAAATTTTGTTTAATTTATGAAATAAACAGTATCTTAATACGTAAACTTGGCACATTTATATTTGCCGAATAGGCGAAATTGACAACCAACAAACTAAACGCAGACTACAGTAAAAAGCGCCGAAACCAGTTAATAAAATTGTCACATTGGGGTGGTCATGGTTTGTTCTGGTTAGTTTTTGAACCTTTTTTTTTAATTCGCTTTATTAGGAAATTAAAAAAAAAGATTAAAGAACTAACCATGACCCCTCCCCATCCCCAATGTAACAGTTTTGCATGACCGTCTGTGGTGCTGTTAATCAATGTTTCGGTGGTTTTTACTGAAGTCTACTAACACTAAGTTTGCCAAATTTAAGGTTACGTTATGTTATGCTGAAATTGTGAAAATTTGTAAAAATGTAACAAATTTATATATTTTTTATTTAGTTTTGCAAAACAATTTAATGTTCATTTATTTCTCATTTTTCATTAAAATATGTTAAAAATACATATTAAATAAGTTGGTAATAAAATGAAACAACCATTGTGTCTATTACACGAAATCGGCAACTTTACTGCTATCTCAGGAATTAAGCAAAATTTTGCCGAATACATGAAATCGGCAGTTACACAAATTTAGGGTAACTTACATAAAACTTCCAATTTAACAAGAATACTAAAACAATTATTACCCAAAACAATAATAACCACAAAAAATAGACTCATTTATGATTGCAAATAAACAATTACCTCCAGTACTAATTACGGCTTATTAAATCTTTTGCGCTGGTGATCATTCACAAAATGTGCTCAAATGCTCTTCATTTTGTTCGATGCATTTTGGCCTCGGCTTGTAATCGAGCTAATGCCAATATAAATATAAATATTTTGTATTCTCCTAATCTAATTTTAAACAACTTAAAGCAAATGATTTTAATTTTATTCAAAGGGTACCAAATTTTCTTATCTAACTTTCAATCTCCTTTTTCTTTATTCTGTTTTTCTCTTTCCCAATGTTTTTATGAACAGCAAAAAAGATTTCCTGTTACATTCCTAAATACCACCCTTCATTTTGAAACATTCCGCCCTTTATTTCACCATTTTTTGCCCCTGCCACGTTGCGCCCTGGTGCCTTGCACCACCTGTTAGGCCTGGCCCTGCATGTGAGCACATTTTATGATTAAACACAAGCACAAAAATATAATAAGTACCTAAAGTAATTGTTCACTTGCTATTTTAAATGAATCAATTTTCTGTTTGTGTTGGTTTTGGTTAATAAATGTTTTGTAGTCTTGTTAATTTGGGGCAAAAGTATATAATCGTCCATAAATTTATAAATTCATAATGGGTATGTGGTGCTTACGGAAACTTTAGGAAGTTATTACTTACCAAAATAAAATTTAATTACATTTGGCACGCTATTGACGCGTTAATGATTTTTCGAAATAAAAATTAATAGAGTTTGGGGTATTTGTGAACATTTGAAAATATTTGAAAAACTGACCTCTGTGATAAAATGTTAAATGAAGGAAAGACAATAATAAAAAATCAATTAAAAAATATATATCTTAAAAAATGAAGCTGATATCAAAAATCTGAGAAATGTTTTTCTTTTTGGAATGGTACACCCTGTAGAATAAAAACAAGAAAAACTTTACACAAATTGGATTAGCCATTTTTTCCTGAAAAAGTTTTCCTACAAAACGGTAAAAACTGCATTTTGTTAATGCATTTTATTTAAGAGTAATAACAATTTAAGATTTACCGAAAAAAATCCAAATTGCAGTTGAATTGAGTAGCAGTTTAGTATTCTTGTTAAATTGGGTTTTTATATACATACCTTTAAAAAAAAATGAATATAGATTTGGTTTTAGGGCCAACTATTTTTTTTATATTTTTGTTACTTTCGCTGTTTAAAATATTGCAAAATATCAAGTGTTATACAGTGTGTCTACAGTACCACATACTTGTAAATTTTTTTAATATTTCGAAAAAAGTAATTCTTATAAAACTTTTGCTGTATCTGAAATGCTAAAAGCTATAATAAAATTTTCCGTAGAATCTACTGGATGGTTTAAAATCGCGAAAATATTACTTAAAAAATAATCAGAAAAACATATTTTTGACACTACCTAATTAAAAAGCGTAAAAAGCTATTAATAGTGTAAAATATTTTAATATTTTTTTAATTAAGTGAAAAAAAAATATTATTTAAAATAAAATCATTAAAATTAATCGCCCTATAATATATAGAGTGATGCAAAATTACAAAAATTCGGTTTTGGGAAAAAAAAACGGTTAAGAAATTTTTTTAATGACAAATTTAAATAGCGTGAAGAAGTTATTTAACTTTTAACTTTTGTTGAATAAATCGTTACTTTTCGTGTTACTACCTACATACATTTTAACTTTATTTAATATTGTATGCATATAAATAAATCAATTATTTATGAAAAAAAAAAACACTGATTTTTAGTTGACAACTAATTTTTCAAGTAATAAAACGAGCTAAGAAAATTTTTACAAGTATAGTTAAGTCCATCCGTGGACACACTGTATATTGTAGTTATACAAGAAAACATGCAATTTTATTAGAAACCTAAATACAAGGTGTCTCATTAAAAAAAAATCAAGTTTGGGTTATATCTCAAAAATTTATACATACATATTATTATTTTAGGTCCGCCACTGGAATATATTTAAAGAGTTATGAAACTTTTGTATTCAGAGTTTGTTTTTATCTCCATAAATGTCCAGGTAATGAGCATAATAAAAATCGATGAAGTTTAAAAATTACCTCGTTTAAACCAACCGTGGATCTGATTGCGCTATTAAACTAAACACTAAAAAGAGAACCAAACACGTATCTTGGTTTTTATGTATCTCCAACCTTTTAGCCTATACCCTATATTCCCAAACAAAAAAAAATATCCTGTATTGTATCGTAATGTACTGAACTGCAGTGTGTCGATTTTCATTCAGATTTTAATATTATTATTAGTGTTTCTAAAAAACTAGTAATTTGCGAGACAATATTTTTAAGCAGTTTTTTTTCGAAAAATTAGTACTATTTTGTCGCTTATTACTAATTTTTCCAGATTCATCTTTTCAGAAAATTACCAATTTTTTCCAAAAATTTGTAATACTGTGTTGCTAATGACTAATTTAAAAGAAAATAGGTAATAAAAATAGTTTTTTTGCCGATTTTTTTGCCTAATAAACTACAATTCAAAAATGGACTTAAATCAAAGACAATTATAGATGATGCTAATTGAAAAGGAACCAAGCGCCAAATTGGACATTTGAGTTATTAGCGATTGTATAAAAAAATCTTGCGTCAAAGTTAACAACTTTTTATTTTTTTAACATAACACGTCGTTTAAAAGAAAACTGAATGCCTTATTTCAAAAGTTTGTAACTGTAGAGACTTAGATTTTTTGGTCGAAAGTTCCTTTTAAATAAATAACTAAAACTGGTATAGTACTTAAAAAGATCTAGAATATCGTGTTTTTATAAACAAAAAGAAAAGTTTTTTATTAAAAAATATGTTTTATTTATTTAGTTTAAAAATATCTAAAAAAAGGTAACTGGTACAAATACAAACACATTTTTTAATATAGATCAACCTCTTGTAACGCGTCTTCTTCCTCAAAATCAAAGTCAGCAACTGGGCCAAAACCCTCAATATCGTCTTCAAAATGTTATCTGTTTTTTACTTTGTTAAATTCAAATTTTAGCAGGACTTAATGTCTTCCAATTTTTTGCATTTTTGCATTATGTCGTTTGGGCCTTTACTATATAGATGGCAAACTTTAAACCAGCCGTGTTTTAACATCGCACATTCCGTTTAAAGGTATTAACTCAAAAAATAAAAAAATCAGAATATGCCAAAAACATCGATCCCTTTTAACATACTTTATGTCCCTGCAAAACCGTATTATTGTAAATTAAAGCTATCTCCTAAAAATGTCGCTACCTAAGGCGGTACATTGTATATCATTGCTGTATTAACGTCAATTTAATTTTCCTTCTCCTGAAAAATTTTCATATTTTGTGTTAATACAGTTTTGAACGGGATGTGCGACATATAAAATGAATAGAAGAAAGTCATTTGGTGCCAGAAACTTATTTTTCGCGATTTGACACATTGTTCCTTTTTAATTATCATTATCCAATTGTCTTTGCTTCAAAATAAAAAAAAACATTGCACTTATTCCTGTTTTTATTTCTTTCAGATTAGGAAACACTATAGCCAGACACCCAATTAGGACAATTATATTATGCTGGACTATTGTGTTCCTTAGTGCATTTGGATTTCTTCGGTTTAGACAAGAAAAAACCCCCTTTACCTATGGGTGCCACCACACACTTCCTTTGTAAGAGATTCAGAATGGCTGATGAAGACATTTCAAAGAGGTTTTTCCGATGAAGCTATAACAATAGTTAGAGATGATGTATTGACACCAGACACGATTCTAAAGGTACTTTATATAAAAAAAATGAAGAAAGAGAAACACATCTTTAACTTTGAAAGTACCTTACCAAAATGTTTACCTTTATTTTTCTTATAAAATATACAGGGTTATTTTTAAGTTTAAGCACTGTATAAAATGCAAGAAAATAGGATAATTTTTCAAATAAAATTATGTCTGAAAATGCTTTCTTTCCAAGATACAGGGTGTTACAATGTTAAAAAAATGCCTTTTTAATCATAACTTTTCCACCACTTCACATATGTTAACAATATTTAAAACACTTTTTTGACCATTACATTACATTTTTTGCTGTAAAATTTTTACCAGTGGCGTTCGAACAGTATTTATATTTAATTATTTTTAAGGAAAAACTGACACGCCACTGCTTTTTCTTTGAATCAATATTATTTATGAAATACTGATCTATTTTGGCGTTAATTTGGTCTTTTAATATTTATTTATACGACGTTTTTCGTTTAAAAAAGCCATTTTGATACATGGCAAAATCGCTAAAATCTGATATGGTGTATGGTGTTTTATTTCTAAGTTAAGTTTCTGACTATGTAATAGCTTCCTAAGAGCAACAACTTTTTTATGACATTAAAATTGTTGTAATGTAAGTATTAGTCCTTACTTTAATACAAATTAGAAAAAACGAATGTTACATACGAAACAGGATTAATAATAACAAGCGTAATAGAAATGATGTACTGTCGATAATTTTTTAAGTGATCTTACGACTTCGCCTACCCCTATATTCGCCTACGCTACGCTACTGCAAAAAAAAAAATAGGGAATACTTTTAAAAAACATAATTTTAAAAATTCGTTAGTTTAATGTTAATGATAATTATTTTAGTCTTTGTGGTTAATGTTATAAACTATTTATAACATAATTTCATGAAAAAAATTGTTCACCATGTTTTTGTGTAGTCCAGGGGTAAGTTAGATTTTTTTCTAATACTAAATAAGATAGAAAGTGGTGTACATTTTTTTTTAGCAGAAATATTGGTATAAGTAACGCTTAAGACGCAACTGGACTAAATATATTTTATTAAATTAGAGCTCACTTAATCTTCTAATGTAAAAAACAACACTGCCAAATTTTCTCTAAGTTGTATTCAAAATATTAAAGATATTAATAAAAAACCGATGTAAATCAATAGAAGGGCCAATGTATTAAAATTTACATGGAATTTTCAAAGGGCAGTGTGGCGATGTACTACCCGGTATATGGAAGGGTGGATGCAGGAAGTTAGGATTATTTTTGTTTAATAATTTATTTGAATAATTCTCCTTTGGTTTTCTAAAGTTCTTCCAACACTTACTAATGACTTTCGAACTTCGTTGGAGCTATTCTCCATAATAGGCTACCCATTTTAAGATCAAAATTATTTTTTTTAGTTTACCAAATTAACTTTTTATTATAATAAACTTTCAGGTCACATTTTTTGGATTTATGAAAACTTATAGATTTTTGGCTAATTCAACACATTTTTCAATAATAGATAAAAAGTGGTTTATTACACAGCGTAGCCAACCTTCATTTATTCCTTCAACTTCTTCACGAATTTTGACTTTTCGTTCCTCGATTGTATACGACTCGCAAACACTTTGGCTTTTAAATATCCCCACAGGAAAAAATCCGGCGCCGTTTAGTTGGTGGCCCTTACTGAAAAATGTGTTGAAGTTGGTGGAGGTTATTAGGAAGACGTGATTTTTTAAAGTTAGAATTAAATTAGCCAAATATTAATGAGTTATTATAAATCCCACAGGAATTAGCAATAATTAAGTATAGTAAAAGTTTGTTTTAACCAAACACTATTTTAAAATGCAATTATGGGTAACCCTGTATAAGACGCAAATGATTTAGAACAATATTCTAAAGGAACTTTAAGGTTTAAGCCTAATTAAACCAAAAATTAGCAAAAGTTTAGGTTTGTTATTTTGGTATTAAAATACCAAAAATATATTAAATTTTGATATTTTTAAAAACAAAAAAATATAATAATTATTTATTACAGTTGATTTAGTTCGATTAGTCGCTTTACGGGGTAAGTTGGAGTTTTTTTGTTTGTAGTCTTTTAATTGAAGGATCTTTTTTTTAATTATGGCATAACTTTTGATTTTAAACAAGTTTTTCAAATAATTATTCTAAGCTTAACAATAAAAGTAGTTATTTCTTGTACTAAATTCGTAATTTTTTTCTTTATTTCGTATATGTATACTAAAGATTTATTTAAACTTTGATCATGTGAGTTTAGACCTATGAAGATATTTTTCAAGAAGCTTCTACTTAAATAAAATATCATAGTTTTGAGAGAACCAACCTTGACACAATAAAAAATATATTATAAACTTTTAGAACAACAAAATACAAATGGAACAAGGTTTTGCACTTAAACAATGTACACGCTTTTTGTGACCAATAATTATAAATAACTATACTGGTTATTAAATTAATTTATTATGATAAACATATTTAAGTTGGAAAATAACAATAACATTAGTAGTTGTAAGAATAATTTATTTAACACTATATTAGCAACAACAATTGGCGTAAATTTTTTTGTGATGGATATATTATCTTCTTTAATGACTGAATGAAATAAATGATGTACAAGTGTTATAAATTACTTAACATTAAAAAACACTTACTAGTATATTACAATCTATTTTATAATAATTATGTCTTGTATGATTAGGAGGAAGTTCTGAATGTGCAAGTTTTAAATTCTCATTAGTCTTAGTAAAGAAATTTTACACATTTGTTTTTTAATAGTGACAAGGACTCAAGCCGAGAGATATCTACATATATCATATCTTTGGTATACAGTGCATTTCTTTAAAGTCCCTTCCTACCCTTTTACTTTTTGAACTGATTAATTTAAAAAAGTAAAACTTTTGGAGATATGAAATCGATGCATAAATACTATACAGTGTGTGCAAAATTGGTAGGAAATGTATTGGGATATTGGAAACTATAAGAGATAAAAGATGGTTAAATGGGGAAAGTTGTGTACCATTCAGTGGGTTATCTAATGCCGTTTTGATGGCGGCTGTATCTTGTTTGGTTTTTAAGTTATTTTGAAAAAACTGGAAATAAGCATTTTAGAAAAAGTGATGTAGTTTTTTATTTCAAATAATTTTTGCAATCTGTAAAAACATTATCTGGGCAATTTTTAAGAGCAATGCATTTCTGTATTCAGATTTTAATTTCGACGTTTTGGTTTTGTGATACCATCATCAACTTTCGTTTTCTTATGGCGACCATTTTGTTTTTTTACCCCTTTTTTAAAAAACGTCTTTTCCTTTAAAATGATGTATAACACTTTATAGGTATTTTTGATTTTATGTCAAAAATCGTCAAAATTAATTTTTTGTCCGTGTTGGCCATGACTGCGGAAGCCATTACTTCTAGAAACAATGGCAATTCAATTTCCAGTAAGGAGCTATGTCAGGAAAGGTAATGCAAGTTTATTTCTAACTTTTATAAACTTATGTACCCAAACAAAGATGGATATTTACATTGTGTGCATCGGCACATTAAAATATGTGTTAATTATATCAAGCTTTTAACTTTGTATCAGAAATGTGTGTATGTGCTCAAAAACATTTTCTTTCATTTTATTACCCATAGCATTTCATACAAAAACCAAATTCATTATATCTCTTAATTGGCACAAACACAGTTAAAAAATCAAATATTACTTACTAGATAATAGTCTCTGAAAAAAAAATATTCTCTACACTTATTACTAATCTACTATTTTGAAAATATAGCATGTTTTTGCTTTTTAAAATTTTTATTTTATAACTACTATAGTTATTTTAATAACAAAATATTTTTAAAAAGTTACTCTTAGAACGCTTCGATGGCACATCATCTATTATAAATATCAGGTTATCTTACAATCTGCAAAATATTTTTGAATGTTATTCATATTACAATTCATATTAATGGTTTTAAACTAATATTTTCGTAGGCCATGTTTAAACTGCTACATGCAAGTAAATGTTTACCTATTAAGAATAGGTTGAGAGAACATTGTTTTTTTAGAGACTAGTATGTAAGTATAATTTAGTTTTATAATTGTGATCGTAATAATTTGGAGACTATCAATTAGGTTTTTGTATGTTATAGATAATAAAATTTAAAAAAAAATGATTTTGAGCACATAAACCTATTTCTGGTAGAAAGGTAACAGCTTGACATAATTGACACATATTATAATGTGTCGATGCACACAAGGTAAATATCCATCCATCTTTGTTTGGATACATAAGTTTATAAAAGTTAGAGAAAATATGCAGTCAATACCTTTACCCAATATAGAATGGCGGCACTTTAAAAATTACCTAAATACCTACCTGATTTGGATGGCCATATTTCCGAAACTAATATAATTACATGTACCTAATGTGATATTTTCTTAAAGCTCGTTTAAAGATCTTTTTAATGGTGATAATAAACAGGGTAGAAAAAAAAAGGAATTAATTTTTTTAATGAAGCACCCTGTATATTATATCAGCAATAAAAAAGATCTTTAAAAAGCTTTAACCAAAAAATATCATATTTAGTACATCTAACTTTATTAGTTTTGAGAATTTGGCCATCCTAATCATGTATCAAGATAATTTTTAAAAACTCGCCATTTTATATTAGATAAATGTATTAACTTTATAGTTTAGGGTTATAAAGTACTCGTCAGGGGCTTTAAAATGGTGTGTCACAAAACCCCTTTTCCCATTTATTTTTTTTTCAAAATAGCGCCTAGCCGCCATCTTCAAATTTTCATCTGTTAATTTCACTTTAAAATATAGTATTTATGCATTAATTTCATATTTCAAAGTTTAGGTTTTTACAAATTAATCCGTTCAGAAAAACAAGGAGGGAACATTTAAAAAATGCACTGTATAGTTAAATGCTTTAATTTATTTTTAAACAATAACTTAAAAGCTTGTATAAAGCCTGAATACAACGTACCGTGAATGCCAGGTTTTTAGATTTTTTCCCTTTTGCGTCAACGTTATCTATGTAGGGACGAAATATGAAGGTATTGCAGCCTGATTAAATGTACAGGATGTACCATTTTGGTTCCATCTGGCGGTGTCATGCAGTTATTAATAAAGATAGAACCATGCAGTTTCGCAAACCTAAGCTACTTTTATGAAACGAAGATACCATAAAGAAAGCTATCATAGCCCTCTTATTGTTTCTGAGCTACAGGGTATTTTTAAAATTTAACATTTTCAGGAAGCCCCTATATCTTAATTGCCTGATAAATTATCAAAAAGGTAAAAACGGATTATGTTAAAACTTTTTACGTAAAATGCAGTAAATATATATTTGGATTTTATACAAAACTTGGCACACATTTAGGTCTTCATTCTTTTTGTGGCAAAGCCCACATCCAAGCATAATTTAAGTATTAAACTGGGGTTACCTTTTTACATTTATGTTTTTGGTGGGATTGTGATTACCGAATCTCCGTTAGGGATTTTTTAAGTTTAGGCTAATTATAAGCTCCGTTATAGAAACATTTCTAAGACTTTTTAGAAGTCTTATTTTCTCTGGAAAATAAAAAAAAATAGTCTTATAATTTGTAAAAAACTCTAAGTAAGTTTGCCTTACTCTAAAAAGTTAAATATTCTCCGATATTTCGGACTTTTAAGTCAGAAATATAAAGAGTTAATAATACTAAAAATCCAACAAAGTCTTATTCACTCTTCATACCTCTGACTTAAAAGACAGAAATTTCAGAGAATATTTAACTTTTTAGAGTTAGTCAGACTTAGCCAGAAATATGTTGTGTTTTTAATTCCTTAATAAAGCGAATAAAAAAATATTTAACTAACCTAAACAAACCATGACCGCCACAATGTGACAGTTTTGCATGACCGTCTATAGCGCTTCGAACCAATCATATTGCACCCTGTAGGCCTAGGTATGTTATTAAATATATCACAGTCATGTGCCTAAAAAGGACCACGGTAAATGCCATATACCTAGGCAAATGGCTTTTAAATAGAAATTATTTTCATTAAGTCATTTGCCCAGGCAGAAAGCATTTGTCTAGACAGAATCCATTTGCCTATAATAACCATTTGGAATGTCGGAAAAGAATTCTAGTGCAGGTTTTATCTGTCTAATTTTTACCTGCTAGTGTTCAACATACAGAAACATAATTAAAAGCATCGAGTTGGCACAATGTGTCATTTTTTATTTAAAGTTTACTTTTTATAATAAACGCAGAAAGCATTTGTCTAGACAGAATCCATTTGCCTATAATAACCATTTGGAATGTCGGAAAAGAATTCAATGCAGGTTTTATCTGTCTAATTTTTACCTGCTAGTGTTCAACATGCAGAAACTTAATTAAAAGCATCGAGTTGGCACAATGTGTCATTTTTTATTTAAAGTTTACTTTTTATAATAAACTACAAAATGTTAATTAAAATGAAATTTCGAAAATGTCGATTCAGTAAAGTATAAGCGCTCAGCTTAGCACTGTTCCGCTATAAAATTCTTGAATTTACTCAATGGTGGTAATTGGTTAGAAAAAGGTAAAGAATTAAAAAATATATATTTTTATTATGTTGTTTTAGATTAAAAACTCATAAAAATATATAACCTAAGTGTAATTTTATTGTTTTAGCTTGCAAACATCCATACTCAGATTATGACAGCAAAAACAGAGAATAACATTACTTTGAATGACGTTTGTTTTAAGTAAGTATTTTATATTGTGGTTATTTTCTAACAGAATTTTAAAACTAAACCTTTGGAATAACAACAGTGGCGTGGCATGCCTTGGAGGGCTCGATTCACAATTAGTTAGGTTGCCCAAAAAAATTTTTCAAGTACCAAAAAAGGTCCTCATCTTTCAAAGAAACATGTTTTTTTATATCAGCATCGTTTTTTCATTCATATATAAAGATTTTTGAAGAACAAAAAAAAATGGCCCCACTTTCCCAAAACTAAAAAACCTAATTTTTGCTTACACACGATTGGGACCCCTGTAGCCCGGGGCCCCGTATCATTGAAACGGCTGATACGGCGGTAGCTACGTCCCTGAATAACAATAATCAAAGAGTGGAAATGCTAATTGACATGGAAGCCGCCAGGTTTATTTCAGGAGGAGGAAGGTGCATTTGTTTTTTTTTGGCGTCATTTTGTATTAACGTGAAAAGTTTTGAAGAGCAAAAAAAGGATTTTACCTACCTAAGAACATACCTTATCCTATACCTTATTTCAAAGAATACCTACTGTTGAATTCCAATCGAGCGGGTATTTCATTCAAGATATTTCATCGAAAATATAAGGTTGAAAATGGGTCGTGTTATGCCAAAATACCAAGGGTGCAAGCGCACCCTCTTGCACCCAACAAAATATTATTTTTGGATTTTTGTCCAACAATATTTTCTACGTTGCAGATCCTATACAGGGTTAGTAGAAATACCCGGAACGGTGGATTATCTCAGCAACCGTTAAATATAAATAAACCAAATTTTGTGCGAAGGGGTAACTAAACATGAAGAATTTAAAAATTATATTTCCAAGGTTGCCAGTTTATAGCTTTCTCTCAAGGCTTAGGAATTTTAAAATTTTAAATGGAACACCCAATTTTTTAATATTGTATTCAATTGCTTGTATCAACTTTATTAAGACCTAATATCGTTTTTTACTCCTTTCAATTTCGAAGATATGGCATCAAGCTTGAATACAGAAACGGCCACGTATGGTTAATTATCTCAAAAACGATCCAACCAAAATTCGTCACAATTAGTAACGGGAGTAACTGGACATTGTAAATTCAGGAATTGCATTTGCGATGTTTTATAATAAAATTTCCTATTCCCTTTCCTGTACTTTTTAAAAGCATCTTGAGAACTTCGCAACATGCTATTTGTAAATTTAGAAGGTCCAGTTTCACCCCTGTACTAATTTTGACAACTATTGGTTAGATCGTTTGTTAGATAATTGATCATTCCTAGCACAAAGTCGATCTATATAGGGTTGCGACATTCGGCCATATTGATTTGACGTGTTATGACGTCACATCTCCCATTTTTCGGCCATGTTGTTCAGTGCCGGAGATATACAGTTTATCGTATTAGTAGAACAACCGTTTAGACAACAGTTTTTAATTATTATTAAGTTGTAAATTCTTTTAATTTAAATAAAAAACATTTGAAATTACATTTTTCAACAAATATCACTTCCAAAACAATGCAAAATAAAATGCGCGAATTCTAGACGCCACTAAATTGATCATCAGCTTTGATTTTACCCAGTCTTGCCAACTTTTCTCCGTGCAGTGCCCTTCGTTGCGTCCCCGACCTCGAACCGCCTAAAATTTGAGGATGTGTCGCAACCTTATAAATATAAACTAACCGTGACCTAGCCGTTTTTATATTAATTTCAAAAAAGCCATATATTCGAAATTAACAGGAGTAAAAAATCATAATATCAGGTCATAATAAAGTTGATACAAGCAATTAATGACAATAATTAAAACAGGGTATTCCATTTCAAATTTAAAAATTCCCTAACTTATAAAGAAATTTATAAACTTGGCAACCTTGCAAATACAATTTTTAATTTGTTATGATTAGAGACCCCTTGAAACAAAATTTTATTCATTTATATTTAACGGTTCCTGAAATAATCCACCGTTCCGGTTTTTCTACTAACCCTGTCTTTCACTGTAAAAAGACTGTGCCAATTTCATGCTAGCGATTGCAAACGAAGTCCAAAGTTGACGTCACCAGTATGCCAAGCATTACATTCATTACATACCTATTTCTTTGATTTTTGGGGTTTTTAATTTTGGCACTTCCACTCTAAAATTATGTTATAGTCATGTATTTAAATATTATTGGTATAGATGGGCCCATATTTAATTCATTCTGAAAGCGATGCCGCCAAGTACAAAAAAACCTTTTCGAATGCACATAGCCTCGGACAGAGCCTGATTACGTATTTTTAGATAAATAATAAAAAATACATTGCTAAACACGTAT
Organism: Listronotus bonariensis; assembly: GCA_014170235.1. NCBI lineage: Eukaryota > Metazoa > Arthropoda > Insecta > Coleoptera > Curculionidae > Listronotus > Listronotus bonariensis. The sequence continues at coordinate 63,176 of JACEGR010000607.1, forward strand.
CGCCTACTTACAAAACATTCTCTTATTTCGCCTCAGCCTACTATAAAACCGGTGGCACGTGGCGTGGTACTAGAAACTCGTCGGGTTAAATATTTTTGCTACAATAAATCATTGTTCACAAAGAGTTTCTTTACTTTATCATTTTTGTGTACCTGGTGGCATCGCTTTCAGAATAAATTAAATTTGGACCCATCTTTTTTTTTAGTATGTTTTTCTTGTTTTTAGGATTCCAAAAGTGGATAAAAAGTTACTAAAATATATGATAGCGGATAACAAAACTGGTCTTGATCCCAGTACACAAATGAATCCAGCAATTTACTGCAGTTTTATAGAGACAATGAAGAGTCATTGTTATACAAAGAGTATTTTAGACCTCTGGGACTATAATATGACACAAATAGCTTTACTTACCAAAGATGATATAGTTAATAGGATTAATACGTACGATAAAAAGTTAGTAATGCATCTAATTATTTATGTTGTTATACTAAATTGCAAACCTCGTAGTACCTGGGCCAGTAATGAAATGTACTTCATGATAAGAACACCTTTTAGGGGGTTCCTTTTGACGAGTCTACCACGAATATTCATACCACCATATATGAAAGCGGCGCTTTAACCCAGCCTGTCAATGCCAAATGTTTCGCGTGTCGGATGGGCGCACGCGTTTCTTTTTGTCGGGCAAGTTTACCACAATATTTTCCATGCAATTTTTAAACATTATGCAAAAAATGGTAAGGGAGTAAGTAAGTAAAGTAACCAGAAAATAAAGGCGTATCATAAGCGTAATGCACTTTTTTGAGAAAATTCTCCATCCACATAGAAAATGACGTTAAAAAGTCGTGTTTAAGAAAATGGTAGTTTTATATTTTTCGCAAACGTTTTTTTTTACATTTAGTGCGTTAATTTTTAATTGATTTTGTGAAACTAATGAGAGTAAAAGCAAAACAAATATTGTTTTCCACACTTGCCTTAGGAAAGAATAATAAACGTAGTAGAAGAGTGGAAAGGATTATTAAGAAGCTAGCTATGGCATATTTAATAGAACAAAAAAAAGTAGGCGTGGGTAATGATATGAGCAGAAATAAATTAAATATACTCTGTAAATATTCATAAAACGTGATGAAACCTACCTCATTTTCTTGCAGATTCATATTATTATTTATTCTACTGTATTCATAAATAAACATAACCTATACCAAAACAACAACAAAACCTGCAAAAATAAGGATTTTACGTCGTAATTTTAAGATCGTTACGTTGAAAGTTAAAGTTAATCGAACTGTTCGCGTTAATGACCTTAAAGGTGGCGTAAAATAATTTAGCCAATTAGAAACCAGAATCTCTTTACGCTAGGCTTCCGCTCCGCTGTTTTTCTTCTGGTGTGGACTCTCTCTAAGGGCTACAGTCACGAAACTCGCCTAGTCCGATACCCGAAACATTTAACATTGTCAGGTTGAGTTAAAGCGACGTTTCTATATATAGCGGTATAAATATTCGTGGTAGACTCGTCAAAATGAACCCCTCTTAAAATGTTTTAAAAGTGTTCTTATCATGAACTCTATTGTCTTTATGTAACAAGTGCATAAAGTGATACTTTTTTACGAATGGAAAGTTGGAATCTTATGAGTAAAAAAGACACTTTATGCATGTGTTACATACTATATTTTTTCCACGACCGTATAAAAATTTCCCAAAATACCAGTTTAAACATGTTTTATTTATTTTAACTTATTAATTTGAATTTTTGCAGCAAGGCCATTATATTATAATAAAAATCATAGTCTCCTTATTTTTTAAAAGACAATTATCCTCTTTTGCTTCCTAATTTAATTTTAGAAAATTGTATGTACTTACTTTTTGTGAAAATAATACTAAGACAGTATAAATTATTGTTTAATTTCTTAGTCATCCAAATTTATTATTACTATTAATTTAAAAATTTATTCGCAAACTGTCAAATTTTAAAACTAGTGACACATGAAGGAATAATGACGAAATCAATGGTAACTTGACCGTTTGGTTCAGTTGATGTCGCGCTTACTGTTACATTGCATAAATTGTTATTTAAGTTATTGTAGTAGGCATGGAAACAAAACACTAATTTGAAGTGGGAAAAAAGCTTCGAAGTGTTAAAAAAGTTACTTTTGCATTGCATTTACTTACGCAACATTGAGTAAAGTTTGTAAAAAAATCATGTTTTTTATTGCTGTTGATAAAGTCTATTCAAGCTAACATTTTTAGGTTAGTGATGCTATGTTTCTAGATCGGTAAATTTTGTTTTTCAAATTTAAGACTGCTTAAGAATTTAGGATGGTACTGGAGAGTGTTTTAAAATGTTCTTGTTTAAAAATTTGTTGCATTGATTTTAGTAACTGGATTTATCAATATTTTTTCTTGTTGGCTTAAATCTTATAAGCTTAGTATTTGAATTTACTATATATATTTTATTAATTATCCTATTTGTTAAGCCACAAAAGCCACGAGTCCATACGTGTGTAAAAAATGTCAATCGGCTGTTTCTGCTACATTTCTTTTTACGTTGGGCGGATTCAGCGGATTCAAGCGAGCTATTTAAAAATTGTTAGCTTGGATAAACTATAAAAACCTTTTGCCTATTTTTGCCTTTTTTTTCTTATGAATATCAACATTTTCCAGACAAGTACAGGGTTGGCAAAATTGGGCGTTTTTATAGGCTATCTCAGTTATTAATGGAGTTATTAAAAAACCGATATAGGTGTTAAAGCTCGATTTTGGAGAAACTTAAAATGTGCAGTCAGAATTTTAATAAAATTATTTGTCTAAAAGATACGAGGGGAAATTGAAAAATTGTCGTTTTTGATTTTACTCTATATATCCTTTAATATAAGAAATAGCAAAAAACCATAAAGACAATTTTTGTAGGACTTTTTACGTAAAATCCACCGAAAGTATTCGATTTTTTATACATGCCAACTTTCTTAAAATTCTGACTGCGCCATTTTAAGTTTCTCCAAAATCGAGCCCATAACATCTTCATCTAATTTTTAATAACTCCAGTAATAACTGAGATAGCCCATAAAAACGCCCAATTTTGCCCACCCTGTACATGAACTTTACAATTTAGACAAGGCTAAATCTGACGCTTAATAGAAAACAACTAATAACTTTAATAGTTATTTTACTTTAAATGTTTTACCAGTATTTTAATTTTTGTTTTAATTAATTTTAGTTTAATATTTGGAAAACTCAATAGCTACGAAGATTTATTAGGAGGTGTAATACGAAACGACAGTGGCCACATTATCAGAGCACAAGCTATACAAAACTACTGGTTACTTCTAGTAAATTTTTCTTCCGTGGATATGAATAAGGCCGGTAATATGGCTGGAACAGGAGAATGGGTAAACATTTTTTTTTTACTTTATACTAACATACAAATTCTACTTTTTTGCAACAAGTAAAATCTGTCATCTGCAGTGAGGCTATTACTGAAATATAATTCTTTTTACTGGCACTCAGCCTCAATAGGGTCCCAGGAATGAACCCAAAAACAAACACAATAATTACTTCATTTGATTGAAAAAAAAAACTAAAACCGTAAATGAGTAGATTAACTTTTATTTGTCCCAGCGCAAAATCACTTTGTCTCTGGTAAAAAAGAAATTTAAAAAAAAAACAGAAATTATAAATAAATTTAAGTGTTTTAATAGTGACTTTTTTTCATTAATTTTAATTAAAACAAATCCTTTACTAATATTAATTGTTTGTTTTTTTTTCCAGTTTATGACTTTTTTATTAGTTCTTTAAGTAATTCAAAGTGACGTGTTTTATAAGTTTATTCTTTGGTCCCCATGCAACAGTAGTATCTATAAACTTCATATTACTTAAAAACGCTTCTATCGTAATAACTGTTATTTTAAAAATTATTATATGGGTATGCTACTTATTAAGAAAAAATATGCTATTTTTTTAAATTGTTCACTTTAGCGTTTTTTTTTTTATAAATATACCTATATTTAGTCCCAGAAAAACTTCGTCGCACCGTATGCCGTCCAACCACGATATTTTTTTAAATCAGAATATAAATGGCGTAGTGTGTAAACTGTCGGTAAGTCCGTATTCCTAATAAATGATTACGACCATTGGTCATTTTTTAAAATCATAACTGCGGCCTTAGTCGACTAAGTTTTGCCAAAAAAAGTGGTTGGCTTTAATATGTGTCCGTTGAACAACCAGCAAAAATACTTAAGTAATTTACATTTTTTAATAAATTATGGTGTTTAAGATCGCATTACAAATTACAATAAGTGAAGTAATGACCTATTATTTAAAATAAATAAATATTACGAAAAAAAGTTCATTAAAATATGAAAAATTTAAAACTGGGCCAATCAGTAAATGGACTTCATGATAAGAACACTTTAAAAACCTTTTTATGGGGTTCCTTATGACGAGTCTGCCACGAATATTCATACCGCCATATATGAAAGCAGCGCTTCAACCCAGCCTGTCATTGTCAAATTTTTCGGGTGTGGACTAAGCGAACGCGTCGCTTTTTTGTCAGACAAGTATACCACAATGTTTTACATGCAATTTTTAAACATTGCGCCAAAAATCATCAGTCACCTAGTCCGATACCCGAAACATGTGTTTGATTCTTATGGTTTCATGACTGTAACCCTTACCATTTTTTGGAAAATTGCTTGTAAAATATTGGGGTAAACTTGTCCGACAAAAAGTAAAGCGTTCGCCCAGTCCAACACCCCAAAAATTTGACATTGACAGGCTGGGTTAACGCGCCGCTATGGTGGTATGAATATTCGTGGTAGACTCGTCAAAAGGAACATCCCTAATAAGGTTTTTATAAGTGTTATTATCATAAAGTCCATTTCATTACTGGCTCAGGGACTATTATTTAGCTTAGAATAATATAAAACCATATAACTGTAGGTAAAGGGAATAAGCCTAAGCTTATGTCTACAATCAATTTTTCGATTTTATTTGGGACAAAATTACCGCTCATACTCACATCTTTACGCCACTGAAAACATTTGTGATGTTTTTGCAAGGGCGCAGCTAGAAACAGGGGCGATCATAAGGCAGGGCTTGCTTCCCCCACCCCTTTTACGCCACATCCGTTGTAACCTCATATTTTTTTTACCCTAAACACACACCTCATTGCAAATATGGGCATTTAATGATGATATGCCCCCCTCGGAAAGTTGATATGACCGCCCCTGGCTAGAAATATTTTCAAGGGTTGCTTAAAAGCATTTAAACAGTTATCTAAGTAAGTAAAAAAATATATAAAGATAAGTAATTTTAGGCATCTGAAGAAGCACTCGAATGGGAAAATACATTTCTAAAAATAATGGAAAATGTTTCTAAACATGAAGAAAAGTTTTTCTACCAGGCAGCAAGAAGGTAAGCTATACAGGATGTCCAATAACTATACTAACAAACTTCAGGACGTGATTCACAATAAAAAATAAGAAAAAATCTTCTTATGCACATCCACTTAAACGCCTTAGTTTTTAAACTAAGATTTTGAAAGAATATTTTTTTATAATAGCTTTTGTAACAATTGAAATTTTTAAAAAATATTTTGAAGACGGTATATAAAAAAATAGTTTAAGAAATTTTGATTGGGTATAGTTCTTTTCACGATCTAAGAAAGTGACTTGACCTAAGATGCATGGCATTAAAGCCATAAAAGTATTAGCCGTGACAAAGCCATATTTGTTTTGTTGTTGGCGAATAACAAATTATTACCTGAAAACTCTATAAGACTTTTGGGTCATGCTTATTACTTCATTTTATTCCGGTGTATTATTTGCAGGTGGTCAATAAATACCGGCAATAATGGCAATTTATACCTGATGGTAACTTATAAGTATAAAATCAAAACTCTGAAAATTCAAACTCCGCCAAAGAAAAAATAAAAACCTTATTAAAAATCCTAACAACTCGCCATCAGTTCCACAGCAGCAAGTGATTCTAAAGTCATTAAAAGAAAAAAATCCAAACGGATAATCTTTCAATCACAAAAGCAGATAAAGGCAATTCTATAGTAATTTTAAAAAATGAACAATACATAAGTAAAATAAACGACTTCCTAGAAAAAGAACAACCTACTCAACTACCAAAACGACCCCACCGAAAAAACTCAAAAACTATTAAAAGACACAATTAAAGATATTCAGGGCATTTTAAATGAAAAAGAAAAGTATTTCTTAATAAATAAAAATCCATCCCCCCAATGTTATATGGCCTAATAAAAATACATAAAAATGGGGAACCAATAAGACCGGTTGTTTCCTATGTAAACACTCCTTTACAAAAAGTAGCAGAAAAACTTAATAACATTATCAGGGAAGTCTTACAATTTACGCCAAAATTCTCAGTAAAAAATTCCATAGAATTAACCAATCACCTTAAAAATAAAACACTTTTAAATAACTCCACGTTAATATCATTTGATGTCACAAATATGTTTCCGAATATCCCAAACCAAGATTGTATAGATATTATAGATGAAATGCTTTTCGAAAAAAATATTAACATAGTAAAACATCAAGAAATTTTAGAATTACTTAAACTCTGCATTAACGGTAGTTACTTTCAGTTTAATAACAAATTTTATAAACAAAATGATGGTCTAGCAATGGGATCACCCCTTAGCCCGTTACTTGCTGAAATATTTATGTCAAAACTTGAAGAAAATTTTTTAAATACACCTTTTGCTAAACACATACATTTTTGGTATAGATACGTGGATGATATCCTTGTTTGCTTTACCGGAACTGATGAAGAGTTACAACTTACATTAAACCACCTAAATTCCATTCATCCAAAAATAAAATTTACAGTAGAAAAAGAAGAAAATAACTGTATTAATTTCTTAGATATAAGCATAACAAAATTTGATAATAAATTGAAATTTGATATTTATAGAAAACCCACATTTTCAGATACAACCATTCCTAGTAACTCTAATCACCCAAATAGCCACAAATTTTCAGCATATAGATCTATGGTTCACCGAGCCTTTGCCATCCCACTAGAACAAGACAAATTAAACAAAGAACTAAATAACATCAGATCGATTGCCATAAATAACGGCTACAAAATTAAACACATTAATAACCTAATTAACAAAAAACAGAAATTAAATACCATAAGTAAAATATACCCAAAAATAAAAGCATCCAACTCGGACAAAAAATACACAACCCTTACATATTTTGGACCTATATCTGACAAAATAGCAAATATTTTAAGTAAAAATAATATGAAAATAGCATTTAAAGCATCACAAAAATTATCCAACCACCTTTTTAACGTAAAAGACAAGATTAATAAACATAAAAAATCTGGAGTTTATAAGCTAGAATGTTCAGAGTGCAATAGTTGCTACATAGGACAAACAGGCCGAAGCTTCGAAAAAAGATTTAAAGAACACTACGCATCATTTAGATTAGGCAAAAGAAATTCAAATTTTTCAAACCATTTTCTAGACTCTGGTCATTCTTTCCCTAATATAGATAGTATAAAAATTTTACACTTAGAACAAAAAAGTAAAAAATTAGATATATTAGAGAACATAGAAATTTATAAACACAATAAAAATAATAATGTAAATCTTCTTAATCTGCAAACAGACATAAAAAATTCCCAATTATTTAATATTTTCGACTAACTGTAAAAGTTTATTATAGCAATATACTTGTAACAATAGAGATAGGACCTAACAATTGTAAAGGATAAACCAGATGTTAAATTTACGGTATAAGGTATAAATTTATGCACTTTTTTGTAATTCATTCACTTTTAAAAAGTCGTTTGAAAATGACATAGTATGTCGAAACTGCAGTAACGCAAAAAGCAATATAAAATATGTGACAAAATAACAAAGTAAAAATTTGTGTTTTTATTACATTCTACGTGAAATAAACTGTTTTATCTTTCGACTTATTTTGAAATACTGAAATACCATCAGGTATTGTCAATTTTTGATATTAGCAAAAATAAGGGTATTTTACTCTTAAGCAAAAATTTCATTTTTGGCCAGACCTTGTAGATGACTGATCCAATTTGATATCTGATGGTTACCTATTAATTTTAAGACCATTCAAAACTTTTTATAATTCATATAGAAATTTTAGGAGGTGATTTTTCATCAAAAAATAAGAAAAAACTTTATATGAACATATGTCCTAAACGTCTTAGTTTTTGAACTACAGGCTGTTATTTTTTTTATATAATACCTTTTATTCCCATTCAGATATTTTTAAATAAATTTATACACCGACCCTTTGCATCAGAGGACATTTTTTGGCATACAAGAAATTATTTTTTTACCATTGTCGTCCATTGTCGTAAATATGTTTTAAGACAAAAATGGTACATCACTGCATTTTTCTAAAATAAAAATGTTTTTTTTTTAATTCCCATTTAGTTTAAAACAAATTTGATCTCCTGACTTTTTTTCTTGCCGTACGGTTTTTCCCGTAAATCAATAGAAACAATTTTTGGCATGGTCAGTTTGTATTCCTAATATGAAATTCTACATTAAAAATTAACCTTCATTTATTCTTTAATAATTAAATAGGAATTTGACCATGCCAAAAAAAGGTTTCTATTTATTTATGCGAAAACCGTACATCAAACAAAAAAAGTCAAGAGATCAAATATGTTCTAATCCACACGGGGATTTAAAAAATATTTTTATTTTAGAAAAATGTAGTGGCGTACCATTTTTTTCAAAAAATATTTACCCTTAACCCCTTATGGACGACACTAGTAATTTCTTGTGTACCAAAAAATATCTTTTGATGCAAAGGTTGCGTCTCCCAAATTTTTTAAAAATATCTGACTAAGTATAAAAGTTATTATAAAAAAACACATTTTTAAAAATATTTAACACCCGTAGTTCAAAAATTAAGACGTTTACAACACATGTTCATATGAAGTTTTTTTCGAATTTTTGGTGGAAAATCACCTCCTAAAATTTTTCGCATTTGTTTAGAAACACCCTGTATATTTTTACGCACATCCTAATGAAAAGTTTTATATTGTTTATTGTCTACAATATTGTAGCTATAATAAATATTTCTTTTTATAAAGCAGTTGTATTTAATCTGTTTTTTTTTAGTTTTGGGGATATTAGTAATACTATGATGTTTCAAGAAATGGACAAACTTTGCATTGGAATTATCATAATGATAGTGTATGTCCAGCTTGTAATATCCAAATTTAACTGGCTTGAAGCAAGGGTAGGTATAACCATATAAGTGGGGATCTTGACAAATTTATAATATAGTTTAATAAGCTTATTTATCTTTTAGTTCTTAAAAAAGCTTTAAATAAAATTTTCTAAGCATCAGTTTTTATTTATTATGGAAGTATATCTGAATAATATAAACATTACCTAAGTACAGTGTACAGTATGTCCACGGATGGACTTTACAATAGGACAAATGGACCAACATTTTAAATGTCGTGTTTGGCAACTGCTTTTGCTATAAAAAAACAAGAATCACATTGAAAAATTTGTTTTGTTTTTATAGGTGTTGCAGAAATTTTGACATTAAATTAATGGTTTATTTAAACCAGGTAAATTATGTAAAAAGGTGTATAACATGAATAAATAAAGATATGATCCCGAAAAAATGTTTATTGTATTGCAACAATCTGGCACCCCCTTAAGGGGGCGCGCTCCACAGGTTGGAAACCACTGGTTTAGGGTCTCGTAAAACGGTTTAAGCTTAAAAATAATGTCGGGCATTTTATAATGAACTGGGGCCATAGTTGGAATATGATGACTTGCGGAATTTGGATCAGTCTTTACCATACACCTATCAATAAATCGAATATGCCTATTTGTAAAGTTTAAGTAAATGCTTTGATGAAAAAATTAAATGAAATAAATGAAACTAATTTATAATACAGATTTGTCAAGATCCCCAAAAATTATATAAAAGTATAGAGCTAGACGACACGATAAAATAGATTGTTTTAGGTTGTGTTGGAATGTTAACAATTCTAATGGGATTTATTGTTGGAGCTGGGCTATGTTCTCTGATGGGAGTTTTTTATGGACCAGTACATCTATCTTTACCGTTTTTACTAATGGGTTTGGGTAAGTCATATTCAGTCTTTTTGGGTTATTTAGTAGAATGCAGAAGGAACCGCTTCGGTCTAGATTCTTGTGTTCTTACAGAGTGCACCGATTGGTTGACCCTTACAAACTTGCAGATTAACAAAAACTGTAAAAATTTAGGAAACGTCTAGTCATTATCTACAAGGTTTTGTTTATGAACCTCTTAAAGATACAAAATAAACCTTTCATTATATATAAACAATATACATACATTTTATAGTCAAGTCGAGAAGTTAATTTCCTGCGAAAAAAATAGTTCAAAGTCTCCTAAAAATATGGTTGATGGCATAATCCAAAATGGCATCTAGAAAAAAACGTTTTTGGATTTTTTTTTCGAAAAAAAATACAATTAATATTAACAAAAAACTAAAAACAAAATAGTCACCTAGCTTTTGCCAAAATCTCATAAAGTATAAGTTTTTAATTTCCGGAATTGTAGCAATATTAAAGGTACGGTTCCGTACGACGTACGCACGTGGGAAAGCAACAACCGACCTTTATAATTTTTATTTAAAATAAAAATCGGCTTCTGCGCTGGAATTTTAGCATTGTTTTAAAATCATTTTTTATGCAATTAAATATTAATTTAAAAAGCAGAAAAAAATTCTGGAATAATCTAGAGACGTCAAAGAATATGATTCCGCGTAATAAAAATTTTAAAAAGACATTCATTTTTTAATTAATTTGTTTTTACTGGTTTTGTTTGTCAAAGAAGGCGGTATAAAAGTTTAAATAATTCGTCAGCAATATCACGAAGTAACGTATCTAAAGAAGGCGCGCTTGTGGCTGCTCCGGTTGTATCGGCAGCGTCGATAACCGGAGTTAAGCAGTGAAGTGCGCGCCCATAACCTGGATGGGTGACCGGCGTTGTTGGTTTTGGGCAACGGCACGCGGTGTTCTGCTCGGGGTCGAACGAACGGACCGAGCAGCAATCATCCAAGTTATGGAATGAATGGTGTGTGAATGGGAAGGAGTAGGGGTCAAGGTACAATAAGCCTTTAGGCTGCAGTGCACCACCTAGGAGGGCGATCGTCGGACCTGGGTGGGATGACCCCGAAAGGGCGAAAAAAAACGTATTTAAAAAAAAATAGGAAAATGGACTAGAGCCGACATTATTGCTTAAAAAAGTTGCACAAAATAGATTTTGATAGCTTACAATAGGTTATAGAAATATATGATAATTAACTTATTTTATTTTACTAAGAATAAGAGTTGTACAAAAAAACATACCTTAAAAGCACTATTGTGAAATTGAAAAAATGTGATATTGACGACAAATTGAGGGGCCTAATTTTAAAGTGTACAATCTCCATTTATATTTTTTATTACAACAGTGAGATAAATGTCCCAATAGTTGATTTTGTTAGCGCTGAAAGAAAGTAAATATTATTAACAAGTAATAACAAATAATAAAAAGCAAAGTAAACTATTTTTGTTGTAGAATAAACAGAGGGTTTTTTTCTTTTAATAACAGATATATCCATTAAAGAAGTCATGATGATAATTTTTGGTATGTCTATTAGAACTATTGATTGTGGTCGTAGATAAGTTTATTTTTATGTGATTATAAATATATAAATAATATGGTTTACTAACCAGATTATTTTTAATACAAAAATAGTTTACTTTGTTTTCCACTAGTAGTCATTATTTATCCTTAAAATTTACGTTCTTTGTCTATTATTCAAAATAATTAATTATCTTTTTAACACAATAGGGTTTACTAACTAAGTGTTTATTATTTGTTTTTCCTTAGCAATAATTTCTTAAGTTTTGTGCGTACAGGTCCGGCCCGAGGGTGTGCCGGTGCGGCGACCGCCTCAGGGGCGGCAAAATGATCCGCTTTAATTTTTTTTTACGCAAAATCTATGCTTTTTAAATTTTTGAAGACGAACAAAAAAAGGTCCTTATCGATAATAACCTTAAATTCCTTAGTATTCCCTGCCCCGCAATCATTTTGAGGAGCAAAATGTTATTATGTTTCACCTTACAGGGGGACCCACCATTTTTTCAGGGGTGGCTGGGCCATCCCTGCATCCTTCCCCGGGCGTCACCACTGCTATACCTAAAGTCAACATTTGTGGTAAAGTCATGTTTACGGTGACCTAAAAATAAGTATCACCCATCAACTATACTTTTTTAATGGAAGCATTTATTTTTTATCATACAATTTCAAATTCTTCTTTAAATTTTAACTACTTTTTATGTACCATGTGCTATACCCTAAATCAACATTTATCAAGAAATTTACTAAGGAACGTAAATGAAGAGTAAAAAAATAGAAAAATTAATGGTTGCTGCTTATTTTTGGACACCCTTAGATATACAACTTAATCATAAAAAAACTGTGGCCATACAAGTATAAATATCGACGTGTCCTACGACGAGCAGTTTTCAAGTAAAAAATAAAATTAAAGAAATTTGTTCCAATTTATGTATCTTCACAAATAGTAAATGTATTAATAACTGTTGACTTTAAGCATAGGACATGACTTTTTATTTATATTATGTAAAATATTATACTTAAAAAGTACTGGTTGTATTAAGATGATCTTGCTTTCTGAGCATAGAGCGGCAAAATCGTAGCCGCCTCAGGCGCCACTTTTCCTCGGGCCGGCCCTGTATGCATATTGGTTAAGAATCGCCCTGTATAATATGGGATTGCGAGTGGAATTGTTTATAATAACATAAAGAGAACAATTAATTCTTAGGCGTCGACGACATGCTGGTGATTATGACGTGTTGGGACGAATTAAGTGAGGAGGACCAAAGACTACCACTACCAAAAAGAGTAGGTCTTATGTTGAAACATGCTGGTGTTTCCATAACAATAACATCCTTTACTGATGTCATTGCATTTATTATTGGAGCTTCAACTGTAAGTATTTATAACTACGTATGTATAACTAGAATAACTACCGTAAAGTGGGTTGTCTTCGGACAGCTGGGGATCACTTCGGACATTTGGTTTTGCTCGCATATCATCGGCTATAATCGACTGCCCGCTTCGTAAAAATGGTACGCTGATGATACGCCGATTAGTACGCTGATATTGTTTTTACGAAGCGTGTAATCGATTAACTCGACTTTTAATAGACGAAATAAACCCCTAAAATCTTCTCTTATTTTGTTTTTCAAATATCTTGAAAAAAAAATGAAAAGAGGCTAATAGAATTTTCAATAAATAATATTATGGTTGATTTCGTGAAGTTATCTTAATTTATTTTTTTATTTCACCCTTAAAAGTGTTTAATGGCCGATAAAAAGTAATTTTCTAGAAACCTGCGGCAACTCCGATTTTGACGAGATTTTGGGGCGCTGATCACGAATCTGAAAGAATTTTTGGCGGAAACGTTTCTGTTCTTGAGATATTCAACATCAGACTCGAAATTTAAACTAATCCTGTTTTTACAATATTTCCTTCTTTTGCACACAATTCTTGATTTAAAGCTAAAGTGGACACACAATATTTGATTTTTACTTTTAAAACCCTGTTTTTTTACGTATTTTACATTATTTTTGCATTAAATTGCATAGCTATACTTTGAATCATTTCAATTCCAGTGTGCCATGAAGCCCTATGTGTATGTATGGTTGCCGCATTATCAAAGAAAAGCCACGCAATTTAATTCAAAAATAATGTAAAAACGTAGAAAAACGGGGTTTTAAAAAGGTGAAAATCAAATATTATTATTATTATTAAATATATAGAATTGTGTGCAAAAAGAAGGGGGAATATAGTGAAAATAAGCTTAGTTAAAATTTGAACTTTGATGATGAATATCTCGAGAACGAAACGTTTCCGCCAAAAAATTCTTTCAGATTCGTGATCAGCGCCCCAAAAACCCCGCCGTTTCTAGAAAATTACCAAAAAAAAACTATTGTTTTCTTCGTTGTTAAACCAATTTTGTTTATTCAGTGGAACAAATTGATATATTACATCATCGGAAATCATAATCTTTAACACACATATTTTGTATTTTATTTACTTTTCATAATATTATTTTTAAATTTGTTTTAGATTCTTCCGGTTCTTGAATCTTTTTGTATATATGCAACAGTGGGTGTTTTTATGACATTTGTTTTCGCTGTCACTTTTTTACAGCCTGTTTTGTTCTTGACCAGAAACGTCTTGAAATGGATAGAAATGGAATAGTGCCTTGTATTGAACATCCGAATTATAAGCCCAACAAATGTAGTCAAAGTAAAATGACAAATAGGGTCTTTAAGTATATATACTCAAATATAATATTGACCACACCTGGAAAAGTAAGTGTAAAGAATTTTGGTTAATGGTGTATAAGTTTAGTCAGTCGCGTAGCTACTATGGGGCTAGGCGGGGCAGTGCCCCGGGCGCCCAAGCTTAGGGGGCCCCTTGAGTTGAAAAGGGCCCTCGGGCTGAGTACAATAATACTAAAAACAAAGGCGATGAAAAAGGTGAAAACTTTTTTTTCTCTTTAAATTTTTTGGGGCCCGGGCGCTACTTTAGTTTTTTGTCCCAGGGCTCCTGCTGATCTGGCTACACCAATGAGTTTAGTTTTCTTTGGATTTTGACATTGTGTGTCATACAGGTTTTTTTATCTATCTATCTTTAATAGTTTTGGATATATGGTCATTTAAGTCGGGGTATAATTTCCATTACATATAAAGACTCACCTTAGCACCTTATGTGCCGGTGAGTAGGTATAAAAGAAATTATATCAACTATATTTCAGAGTTAAGTAGTCATATTTAGAAAACTATTAAAGATACCTAGGTATATTAAATGTGATAAAGCTAAAAAAAAGTTTACCTTTTAATTTTTCTTGACTTTTTGATGTAAATTTGTTTCTTTTTATGCTTAAAGATAACAGATGAAAAAGTATAAAGCTTTTATATAGGACGTTTTTTTCTATTCTTTTTGGGTATAGTTAAAAGTGGGTGGCAAAACATAAATAAAAACCCTGTACATATACTTTAAATATTATTATAAATTTGTAAGCATGTATCCCAAAATCTTGAAATAATCTAATATCATTCCCAAATTGTATTAAATTACAACATAACTCAAGGTTTGCAGCATTCTGAGCTTCTTAAAAAGTGCCACATACTTACTTTATACAGTTACTAATACAGTTACTAATTGTTGTTTGTTTTTAGATTATAGTAATATTAATAACCATTGCTTGTGCCGGATATAGTATAGACGGTACTTATAAAACTAGAACCGCGGTTTGATCCAAAATGGTTTTTACCTGAGAAAAGCCATTTAGCAGAATTTTTGAAAACAAAGGAGATTTATTTTCCTCATCTTGGTTGGGATAGTGGTTTATACATGGGCGCATTAAATTACAATGAAGAAATGAGAAAAATTAAATATGCTGTGAATAGCTTAGAAAATATGACTGATATAACAAGAAATATTATGACATGGGTAGACCCCTTTAGGACGTTTGTGTTAGTAAATTTTAAACATGGTAAGTAGTATTGAGACCTAAATACCTGATTTGGACGGTCATATTTTCGAAATTTATAAAGTTAGATGTAATGTCGTAGTTTCCTAAAGTTTTTTTAATAATCATTTACATGGTAATACAGACTATCCAGAAATGGAGTTTACAAGAGGACAAATAGTTAAAATAAGTATTTTTTTAAAAATGTTATTCCTAATAAAATTTTGGCTTGTAAAAATTATCGGCGGTGGTAAACGGGGCGCAAGGCTCTTCACTCAAAGTTTTATTGAACAGGTAAATGAGGCGCAGGGATCTTGGGGTCAATAAAATCGTAAACGTAAACGGGGCACAAATGTTTTCTTTAAAGTAAAGGTATCGAAATAAAATGTTGGTCTATTTTTAAAAATGTTATTAATTACGAAACATTTATTGCATCAAAAAATATTCTCTATCTACTATTACAATGAGAACTGAACTGATTAAGTGGTATACAAATTATTAGTGTCAATTATAGGAATTCTTACCTGCCCTGACCCACACTGGCTGCCCATTTACCTATGATATAAACGTAACCTTACAGGCGTGCAGGTAAAAGAAATATTTTCGCGCCCCGTTTACCTCCGTCCAAAAGTATGATTCACCAAGAGAAAATATTGATTTTTGTATACAGGGTTCGCAAAAACTAGAAAAACATGAGTTTTATCCAAGAGTAACCTACCTTTATTTTTCATTGTAAGTAAAATTTCATATAAAAAATTATATTTAGAGAAAAGCTTGTACCTATTTTATTAAAAAAAAAACAAAAACGATTAATTTCTAATAACACCAAAATAAGTTTTATGAAACTTTTTTGGACCCGTGTAAAGTAAATTAGTCCCTTTTATTCATTTCTTTTGAAAACTCCATTCGTGGACAGTCTGCATAATATATATAATATTTCATTACACAAAAAATGTTCATTTGTCCTAACTTAAACATTACTTTGAATATCACTATTAAACAAAATATGTAAAAACTTTTAAGGAAATATCACAATAATTTATACTTTATTTTCTCCTCAGTTAAATTTATGTAATTCTTACTTAAAATAAGTTAAATGAAACACATTTCTTTACTCTCCCAAAACTGCATATACCATGTATACCAGATGTCAACACATCTATTAGACAAGCCATAACTTATGGAGTATAAGACATATCAGAATAAAACTTGGTATAAATAAGTGGTATAAAAAGAGGAGAGTTTTCGCATATTTCTAACTTTTTCGTTACTTTCCGTTTAACTGGAAATGACTCCAATTTTGAAATTTTTATTGGAACACCCTATATATTTTAACATTTTTGGATTTCTGAGACAATTCTCAATTGTAATTTTGTCATTTTTAAAAGTTCTTTCGTCTACTTGATTTATGAGAGCTATTTGTATTATTGCATCTAGGTGGCTATGAGCCTGTATTTATGACTTTATTTTTATTTCAATTGCAAATAATCTGTATCGGTAGATTTGTCAAAAAGCACTTTATTTGAAAAGTGCTTGTCTAAAAAGGGTTGCCATTTGAAACATTATAGTTAGGCACGAAAATGACAATCCGCCAAATTGTTTCATTCCTATTTTTCAAACTAGTCACTTAAAGTTTGCTATTGTATTTTTCTAACATCACCTGTGGTTTCTAGATAAATGTGCGTCCAATCATGGTCACCTAGATGCAATATTAAAAATGGCTCTAAGAAAATCAAGTTATGCTTAAAAACTTTTTAAAATGTCACATTTTGTTTTAGAATTGTCTCAGGAACCCAAAAATAACAAAATATACATAGTGTTTCATTTTAAAATTCAAAATTGAAGCCATTTCTGGTTAAACCAGTAGGTACTGGGAAATGAAAATTATTTATTAATTCTCCTCCTGCTCATTCCTTCCACCTATACCAAGTCTCATTTTAATATGCCAAATACTCTAGGAGTTATGGCTTGCCTAATAAATTCGTTGAGACCCGGTATAGAGACCTAAAAATATTGCCCATTAATTTCGGGACAACCTGTATAAACAACCGTAATATAGCGTTAAAAGAAAAATTTTGGTTTTTCATTGTATTTATTTAATTTATTCACACAACGTTTCAGGCAGTACTATCTCTGTCCGTTTTCATGTGTTAACTTAAACGTGTCCAGCGGGAGGAAGCAAATTAAGGTGGCTCCAAAGTAGCAATTGGGAAGATTTTAGTATTACTTTTCTGTTTCATTTTGAATCTATCTGTCGTTTTTCATTCTGTACCTACTCTAATAGTTTATGGCCCTATTGTTAAAATCTTACCAATTGCTACTGTGGCGCCACCTTAAGTTGCTCCTTTTCGATGGACACTTTTGAATACATTTAAATGGTTCTTCTTTTTAGATATTTATGAGGACGATTTGGATGAAGACAGATTTAAAATATTTATGTCAAAGTTTTTGCATACCCCTAAATATGCAAAATACCAGGGTAACTTTGTATTTGAGGGTGATTTGGAGTGTGGAGCACCAATACCGAATATAAAGGTAAATTTAAAATTATTACTTATGCAACAAGTGCAAGAAGTACAAAAAAGGAGCTTTTGCACGTATTGCATTCAATATTTTTTTATTAAATCTTATTTAAAGATCATACAGGCTGTTACAAATTCGATAGCCTCGATTAGGATCTCGGGAGCGGTAAATGATCTGGGTTGGTTAAATTGGTTTAAAGTTTCGCATTGTTATGTTTTACAATATTCCGTTTAAAACATTT
Source organism: Listronotus bonariensis (assembly GCA_014170235.1). NCBI lineage: Eukaryota > Metazoa > Arthropoda > Insecta > Coleoptera > Curculionidae > Listronotus > Listronotus bonariensis. The sequence goes on from JACEGR010000607.1 coordinate 81,516, forward strand.
AAAAATTTCCAACCATTTCGAAATAGGCTCTTAGCCAAAATTTTACAATAGTAAAGACTATTTTAATCAATAGTTTAATACGTCACCAACCCGGGAAAATTAAAATTTTAACAAAATTATCTATCTCTAGTTTTTTTTGTAAATAATTTTTAAAGTTGAATAAAATTCGAGTTTAATCAACTTCACAATGTTGCCAGTGCTTATGTGAAAAGCGCCACGTTAAATAAATTTGCCAACAAAGGAACAAGCAATAATTATTATAATTTGTGACATAGGCTCACTCCAACTACGTCATTGGACTATGCGGTCGTTTTAAATAATTTCGCAGGTATTTCCACAAAAATTCAAATTTTGGCATTATTTCAAAGAACCTTGCAATTTTTGAAAAAAAATTAAGAAAAGGAATCTATCTATATCGAAAATTTTCTACCTAGGTGTACATGGCAAAGGGCCTATTATCCGGAAAACATAAAAATTGTGCAAAACAGTTTTTATTATTTTCTCACTTTATTTAAAGAGATTATTTTAAACAAATATAACATTGTCCTTGCTTTTTCCGTTCCATAAAATAATGTCATAAAATTTCAGATCCGACGATTCGTCTTAAGCCGCTATTATCAACTTTGTTTTTTTAAATGGGCGGCATATTTGGTTTTAAACTTAATAAACTCGAATTTTATTTATTTTTTTAATAGAAAACATTGCTCGTTAATTCGAATTTCCGGTTTCTAAAACTCTTTAGCATTTAGGCCCTCTAGCCCCTTCACCCCTACATTGGATGGCTAGTTACGCTAATGCCAACATATATTTTTAGTGTTATTAGTATTTAATTATTATCAAGCTATATTTGTTTGCATACATGAATAAAATGCAGACAGGTCTCCGCTACTAGAAACATAGACAAGGAACTGATGAATTTACTACTGTTTGCTTCCACGTATTTTCAGTGGCTGCGGCTGCAAATACGTGCAAAAGCAAATCATATTTTAATTCAAAATTAAACCTTCAAAAACGTCAGTCGAATGTAAGTCAATTCGCCTTAGTCTTTCTATGTTTCTACTACAGTGGACATGTCTGTATAAAGCAAGAAAGTCTTTTTGTACAAGTGCAAAAAATATATTAATATCTGTGCCAAAAAGTATTGCAAAAAGCATACTTTTGGAAGATTTTAAAAATATTTCTGCATATATTACACTTATTACGATTCACGTTCTAATTTACTTTTAATTTTGCTATTTATATAAGTATAATAAATAATCAGGTATAATATAATTCTGGTAATGTCTTTAGAAATTCATTAATTTTTCTAAATTATGTTTTACTTTTAAAGATGGTTAATTGGCTGTAAATGCGTCAAATCTACCCTGACCATCGAGTTTATTGTTGTTTATTTGGCTTAATTGTCACATTTGGTTTATGTATTTAATTTGCAAGCCTAACTAAACCTACTGAATTAGTGCCAATGTAAAAAATCGTTGATAATAACAATGGGCGCACTAATGCGTCTCAGTCGCTTCGCCGCTTAGTATTACAAGTGTCATAATTAAACCCATAGAAGCACTTTGTGCTGACCATTTTGACATTTGTAATATCCAGTGGTTAACCGGCTGAGTTCGTCTGAATAGCTCCAAATTAATATAATTAGGCATATCTTCTACACTACTGGACAGAAAAAACCTGACGAACAAAATTTTGTTCAAATTTATTCTTAAGCAGCTTTTTGGTTTTTGAATAAATTTTAATAATTTTTTGGTCCAATTGTAGCTCCTTTCATTAGGATTATTATTTATTATGGGAATTGCAAAAAGTTTTATAGGATTAGGTGTTATACAGGAGAGAGCCAAATGTTGCATTTTACCTAAATTTTCGAACACCCTGTGGAATAATTTTACGTCACAATTTTTTACCGGTGTATTGGATTAGATTTCTTACAATTTCTTTTTTTATTTATATCAGTATCTCTATTCTAAAGGAAAGTACAAATTTTTAAAGAAAACGATGCAAACTTGACACCCGATACACAAATTGCATTGTCTTATATATAAATTTGTATTTTCTTTTAGTCCAGGAGTGTATTATTAGCCATAACCATATAGGTGTGACTACTAAAAATGTGTTAAACACCATAGGAAAAAATCTAGACTTACTTCCAAAATAACGTAAAAAGATAATAGAAATATAGATATAAATTTGTGTAGGTGCTATGAAATATAACTTTGGTGTTTCGGTCTCATGTTTTGTTTAAAATAATTATTTCTTTCTCATTTTCTCTATCCTTTTTTAATACTTGACTCCAATAATTCCAAACTCGATGACACTGTCCAGCAAACTTACGACACTACAGTGTAAAATTGATGGATAAATTACACAATAACACAAAAATTATATATATTTTTTAATAATAAGTTTCTGCTATAACTAAACTAAAAAACAATTTTAGATGTCCAGTATTGACTTTAGTTTAAAGATATTTTCGGATCCAAGAAAACAGATAGAACCAATGCATAGAGTGGAAGCAGTTGCAAAAAATGCAAATTTTACCTCTGGAGATAAATTTGCAACTGTATGGTCGAAGTTTTTTGCAATGTGGGTTACGGATGAGGTAAGTTCTAGAATAACAAGAAAACACTGACATTTTAAGTCATATAGTCATAAAAAAACATATACCAAGTTTTTTAGCGGGTATAATTCAATAGAGTCAAGAATTGGTAGGATGACGTTATAAATCATAGAGCTGACAGAATGAGCCAAAATAATGTTGGTACCTCATATAAAAAAATTCTATTCGCTTCGTTATGTGAGATAGGATAAGTTGAAATAGAAGATTTTTTTAAATTATAGCTTTGGAACGTGCTTCCACAGTACTAATGATATTTGGACAAGTAAATACCCTTATACTAATGCTTCTTTCCGTAGATAAACGGCGGTTCAGTAAGTCGGGATTAATACAGGGTGAGACAATGTTTTTAAATTTTATGTACACATTTTTGACACAGGTGACAAATTCGACATTTTGCTTTGACCGTTTAATTCCTTTATCTTTTCTACAAAACAGGTGTACCTTATTTAAATCGACATCTTGGACCATTTTTATAAATCGCATTTTAAATCCAGAGATAACAGCATTTTGTATACATAACAATTTTTTTTTTTTTGAGAAAATCATTAAAATGTAGTAAAATTGGTAAGTTTGTTTTTTTTTAAATTTTACTAGATTTTGAAAATTTTCTTTAAACAAATGAATTTTTTGTTAGATACAAAATGTTGGTATGTCTGGACTTAAAATGCGATTTTATTAATAATGGTCCAAGATATCAATTCAAATAGGGCAGGGATGGCGAACCAATGGTACGCGAGGTAAAATTTTCGGCACGCCAGTGTGTTGATGTTTTTTTTCAAGGGCAAGAATGGAAATTTTAAGTTAGGACCTTTCTTTGCTCTTCCAAATTTTTTACCTATTGACTTTAAAGTATTTCATGGCACACATAGGACTTCATATTACATTTTTGTACAAAAATGGCACGTTGATACGAAAAGGTTCGCCATCCCTGAAATAGAGTATACCTTTTTGTACAAAACTGATAAAGGAATTAAAAGTTTTAAGCAAAATGTCAAATTGGTCACCTGCTATAATAATAATAATAATAATAATAATAATATATTTTGAATGCATTCATTAAATTAAAAAAAAATCGTCGCATCCTGTATAATCTCGAATTAATTTTAACAGCCGTTTACCTATGGAAAGGAACATTAGTATGGGGTTATTTACCTGCTCATACATCATTGTTACTGTGGCAACAGTTTGGAAGTTATAAATAAATATATATATTTTCTTATACCAATATTGAAGGTCGATATCTCCAAGGTGCGTTACAACTTTTTTATATGAAGTACCAACATTATTTTGGCTCACTCTATCACTCTTATTATTTATGACCTCATCTTTCTAGACCCCCTGGACACTTCGCTGTTTTTTTACATTAATGAAACCAATTAATAACTTAAAAAGTTATTTTTTTTATGGCGTTGGCTGCCGGCACAAAAAAACATTTAATTTAATGAGATTTGCGTCTATAAAAATTATTTATTTACTATTTTGTGCACTATATCCTTTTAAACTAATATTTTTTATTAGTATGAAACGTTAATTATTATCTATTGCGTCATGTTTGACTCTAGTTGTGTAGTCTTTAGGCCAACGAGTCACGATACGATAGGCCTGGCTGTCGTCGTGATATACCAGTTTTCAACAAAACAATATCAACTCCTATCGTATCGTGGCTTCGTAATCCCTCTGCAGTTTTCAATGAAACGACAGACATATCTATCGTATAGTGACTTCGTGCCTCTGCTGGTCTCTACTCATTTATCAATTTTAGGCGTTCAACCAATTATAACCGCGGCGCGCTTGTGGCTGCTCCGGTTGTATCGGCAGCATCGATCTCCGGAGTTAAGCAGTGAAGTGCGCGCCCATAACTTGGATGGGTGACCGGCGTTGTCGGTTTAGGCAACGGCACGCGGTGTTCTGCTCGGGGTGAACGAACGGACCGAGCAGCCACCATCCAAGTTATGGAATGAATGGTGTGTGAATGGGAAGGAGTAGGGGTCAAGGTACATAAGCCTTCAGGCTGCAGGCACCACCTAGGGGGACGGTCGTCGGACCTGGGTGGGATGACCCCGAAAGGGTGAAAGAAAAAAATTATAACCGCGGTAATAATTGGTGACAACTTTGACGTATAATACATTGTTTAAACGTCAACATAACCGATTTTTTTCACCCTTTCGGGGTCTTCCCACCCAGGTCCGACGACCGCCCCCTAGGTGGTGCACTGCAGCCTGAAGGCTTATTGTACCTTGACCCCTACTCCTTCTCATTCACACACCATTCATTCCATAACTTGGATGGTTGTTGCTCGGTCCGCATCCCCGAGCAGAACACCGTGTGCCGTTGCCCAAAACACCGCCGTTGCCGGACTCCCATCCAAATTATGGGCGCGCATTTCACTGCTTAACTCCGGAGATTTAAACATAACCGATTGGTAAATACCCTTTTTCAAATTGGTTCTTCGCCTAAAATTGATGCTTGTTAAACAAAAACATTACACATGAAGTGTTTTGCATTTTTAATTAATATGAGTATTTTTTTAGCTAATTGAAACTGAAGTCATGAGAAATTTGGGATTGGCGCTACTCTGTGTAATGGCCTGTACGATTCTGCTAATAGCTGATTTTCAAACATGTTTTTGGATTTTTATATGCGTTTTGATTACTATGATAAATGTTTGTGGATTTATGCAACGATGGGGAATGACTATTGATTTAGTAAGTAAATAAAACTCAAATTTATAATCATAACTTTTGGTTTCAATATATTGACTAAGAAACATTTAACCCTTTTTATCCTTAAAGAAATTTTATTAGGTAAAAAGAGAGTTATTAATCGTCCAACGAATTAAAAGCATTTTTTACACATTGACTGATTTTATAGTAAAAACGTTAAAATGAACACAAAAAAACGGATTAACAAAATTTTCGTCAAATTTCTTCCATCAAGATTATTATTTAATATTGAAATTGCAATAAGTTTCATAGGATTAGGTGTCATACAGGGAGAGTCAAATATTGCATTTTGCCCAATTTTTCGAAAATCCTGTGGAATAAGTTAACGTCAGAATTTTTTACTAATTTATTGGATTTTTAAGCCTTATCTTTTTTACCATTTCTTTTTGCATTTCTATCAGTATCTCTAGTCTGAAAGAAAAATATATTTTTTTAAAGAAAACAATGCAATTTGCGAACCTATGGTGGAAACTTAAGATTTGGATGGTCATATTTTCTAAACTAATAAAGATAACTAGGACAACTATAGTACTGTTTTAAAGGTCTTTAAAATATCTTTTTACTGGTGACATAATATACAAGGTATTTTTTTAAATTGTACTTTTTTTCGCACCCTGTAAATTTAAGAGATAACAAAAATCTGATTACTGATTTAAAAACTACGAAACAAAATGATATTTTTATGTATTTTTTATTATTAAAAATTAAAATTTTAAGGGTGATGTAAAATTATAACTTCACATACGATTAGTGGATACAATCCCGGAATCTCGCCCCTTTTACAGTTCCGAAATTTTCTGAATTAAATTTCTTAAATCCCGGAATTTTCGGGATCAATAAATAAATGTAATGTTTTAAAAATAATTGCATGAAACAAAACACACTCAGTTTTCCTGTCAATTTATCGAGTTGTTAATGCCAATGATACTAAAAAGTCAGATTTATTTGATTTTAGTCTGGTTTACGCGGTCATAATTGAGGAAATAAGTCATGTAATAGCAACACTCTGCATTACGCAACTTATTAGAATTATTTTGCATTGAAATATGTTTATTTTAAGAACATTTTAAATACTTTACTTTTTGGTGGTGATGGCTTAACGTGTAAGGCATTAAGTCGTTGAGCGCATAACGGACGTGAGGTGGGTTTGAATCCTGCTAAGGCCAAATACTTATTTATAAGTTGGTCGGAAATTTAGTGGTTAGTTCAACACCAAACGGACTAAGTGCAAAATGTATCGACGCTGAAGGCCACCACAGAACCAGGGCGCCGGAACACACTTTGCCGTGTCCTGCGCAACCGTAGACATGCGGACCTCACTCAGTTGGTAGGTTCAGTAGTGCCCCTGGGTGGGGACGAGGTCTTAAGTTGTCGCTCTTAGGACCGTGGTTCGGAACCCACGTTAAGCTGTACGTCTGGCTGACATCACCCAGACGTAAAAGACAGGGCGCACAATAAGCCGAGCGGCTTCAGTGCATAGGTTATCCCGGCCCTATTATAATCTAATCTAACACTCTGCATTACGCAAGTTATTAGAATTATTTTGCATTGAAATATGTTTATTTTAAGAAAATTTTGAATACTTTACTTTTTATTATTTATAGGGTTTATTATTGCCTTAAGTTTGTTGTATTGTAACAAATTACAAATGTTTTAATGCCATCAATTAGAGGTTATGTGAGGCTATGCCGGTATTTCAGAAAAACAGTTTTTTTTTTTTAATTTTTAAACGTACCTAATTAGGACGACTGTAGAAATGTCTTTATCAAAGGAAAGTGTGTATTAGGTTGATTTTTCTACATTTTAATTAGTTTGTATTTTTTTTTAAGAAAACTTCTTGTTTGTTCAGACTTTTTTACATTCTAAAAGAAAGTTTAAAAAATTAAACTTGATTTTTGAATATTTTCGCGTCTTTTGTACTCTACCTTCAAATTCCGGAATCCCGGGATTGTCGGTGACCAGTCCTGGAATCCCAGGATAAATTATTCCACAGGGTGTTTGAAAATTTGGGTAAAATACAACATTTGGCCCTCCCCTATATAACACCTAATTCTATTAAACTTTTACACTTTCTATAATAAATAATAATCGTAATAAAAGGATCTATAACTGAAACAAATCACAAATAAATTCTGTCAAAAAACCAAAAAGTTATTTAAGAATAAATTTTATTTGTCCGTTTTTTTGTCCAGGAGTGTATTTAAAGAAGGCATTAACCACCATGATTAATTTTCAGGACTTTCTATGACTTTTAACAAGAAATAAAGTTTTTAAATTTGTGTTTATTTCAGGTTTAAAATTCATTTTTAAGTGTAAAATAGGTCAATTGTTTTCTTTACTGTGTAATAACTAAAGAAAATCGTTTCAAAATTTAGATTTTTAAGTTGATCTTAACGCAGCGTCATCAACTAAAACCGATTTTAACAATTAAAGGTAATAGTCTCTTAGATAAAATTTAACAGTTGTAAAAAACTATTTTAATCAAGTAAATATGTCACCAACCTGGGAAAATTAAAATTTTAAGTTTTTTTTTGTAAATAATTTATGCCACAATGTGTGAGTTTAGTCAACTTCACAATGTTGCCAGTGCTTATGTGAAAAGCGCTACGCTAAATAAATATGCCAACAAGGAACAAGCAATAGAAAAGGAATGTCGTAGCTTGTACCTTTTGTGACGTAGGCACACTCCAACTACGTCATCGGATTATGCGACGTTTTAAATAATTTCGCGGGGCATTATTAAAAAAATCGGTAAAGTTTGAAGAGAAGGAATAAAATCCAATCTATTTACACCAAAAATTTGCTACCTTAGGTGTACATGGCTAAGGGCCTATTGTCTAGAAAGTTGCGGCTCCGATTGAAATAAAATTTGACATGCGTAATTCTTTTAGGCGCTAATCACGAATCTCAAAAACAATTTTTGAAACGTTTTGTTCTTGAGATATCCATCATCAAAGTTGAAAATCAAACTAACCGTATTTTCGCTATACTTTTTGCATACAATTTTTGATATAAAGCTAAAGTGGCAGACAATATTTAATTTATACTCTTTAAAACCTGTTTTTTATTTATTTATTTTACACCCTTTTTTAAATCGCGAAGCTAGAACCGCCAAAGGCTACTGTGATTAAAAATGATTAAAAGTAAAGCTTTGTGATTTAATGACAAAAGTGTAAAATAAACAACCAAAACAGGTTTTTAAATGGTGTAAATTAAATATTATGGGCAAATTTAGCTTTAAATTAAAAATTGTTTACAAAATGAAGGTTGAATATAGTAAAACTAAGGTTAGTTTGTTTTTAAACTTTGAGGATAGATATCTTAAAAACGAAACATTTCCAAACAAATTCTTTTAGATTCGTGTTTAGCGCCCCAAAAACAACCCTTATAACAAATTTCGTCAAAATCAGAGCTGCCGCAAATTTCTCGACAATTACCCAAATAAACAAGCTTAGAATGTACCGATGAATTTCTTACTGAATACAGGGGTTAATTTATTTTTTAGGTATCCTGCATAGGTTTAGAATTAGCAATAGGTCTTTGTGTAGATTACGCAGCTCATATAGGTCACACTTTTTAACGACTCATAAAGGAACAAGGCAAGAAAGAGCCATAAGCACAGTGAGTTCGATTGGATCTGCAGTATTATTTGGAGGACTATCTACCTTTATTGGGGTAGCTATGATGAGCCAGTCAGAAGCTATATACATTTCAGACATTTTTAGGGTATGTGGATGCTATACCGGGTGACACAGGATGTTTTGGTACCTCCCATTTTTTTTTAGTTTTTAGGAAAGACTAATACAAATTTTACAGTATTATTATAGCATAATTGACATTTTTTGACATTATCACAACCTCAAAATCACTTCCGGTTTAACCGGAAGTACCATCAACTTTATTCTTTTAAATACAAGTAACTTGTTTTCGCATATTTGTTTTTTTAAATATAAAATTCTTTTTTAATGATATATTATAGAGAGTGTTTCTTTTTAAATGGCGCCCAGACAATACTTTTAAAGAAAATCAAGTACCGCCATTATTTTTGCTATGATTATATATTTTTTTTTGGTAATTAGGATGTGAAAATATAAGGAGGACCTATTTTACTTTCACAGGTAGTGATATATTTCATTTGCTTAGATAAATCACATTGCGTAATTTCAGTTTTTAATGTAATTGATTAGACAAATTTGAAACACTTCAAACATTGTAAATGGAAATACCCCTGTTTTATTTTATTTTTTAAAGCTACACTAAAATCTGTTTCTAATGGCATATCACAATAAATTGATTATTTTAAAGATGGCGGCCACAGATTATTTATTCATGACATGCGAATAACTGAATTCATCGCAATCTTGAAAATAAACTATATGTTGTGATATGTCATTTAAAAAAGGGAGAGCCTACTTACAAAAAAAAATATTTACAGCAGAAATAATGCGTTACTTGATTTTCTCTTAGTATGGCATACTCATCATTAAAAGGGAATTTGATAGAGTAAACAAATATAGAAAAAATGGGTACTTGAATTTAAAATAAGAAAGTTGATGATACTTGCGGTTAAACTGGAAGTGATAATGTCTGTTAACTGTAAGAATTTTATTACTCTTTCTTCAAAACTAGAAAAAAATGTGGGGTTAATAACATCCTGTGTCACCCAGTATATTTTGCGTCTAAATAAAAAAACAAGCTTGTTTAACCTTTTTTTATAAAATATAAATCGTTTATTTAAAGCCGCGTACAGATCTGCACACGCATACGCTGAGTAACTACACACACGCATGTGTGCTCAAGCCGTGCGCGCTCAGATTATTCGTCGGAAATTTTTATTGCTACGTATGCGTACGTGCTCACGGCGCTCCGGCAAAAGCGCCGAAAGGATGCACGGTGTCTTGTATCCCATAATATGAGATATTTTTCATACTGGTCAATAAGCGCCAGGCAGTCTTCATTGGACCACTCCATTTTAATCAATAAACAAAAACTTTCACTACAAAAATCCCGAGAATATAACAACAGACGATTGTTTCTGTCCAAACTGAGCGCGAACGCATACGCCTGTTTCTTTGAAGCGTTTGAAAAACCGACACCAGGTTGGCTCGCGACGTGCGCGCTCAAGTCATTCGCGAGAAGCAACGCATGCGGCAGAAAGCCACGAGAGCGACGTCCACATTTGCACACGCATGTGTATGTGTTTCGCTCAACGTATGCGTGTGCAGATCTGTACGCGGCTTAAAACTTAAGATAGGTACATATTTAAAGCCGCGTACAGATCTGCACACGCATACGCTGAGTAACTACACACACGCATGTGTGCTCAAGCCGTGCGCGCTCAGATCATTCGTCGGAAATTTTTATTGCTACGTATGCGTACGTGTGCTCACGGCGCTCCGGCAAGAGCGCCGAAAGGATGCACACATACATGTATCCCATAATATGGGATATTTTTCATACTGGTCAATAAGCGCCAGGCAATCTTCATTGGACCACTCCATTTTAATCAATAAACAAAAACTTTCACTACAAAAATCCCGAGAATACAACAACAGACGATTGTTTCTGTCCAAACTGAGCGCGAACGCATACGCATGTTTCTTTGAAGCGTTCGAAAAACCGACACCAGGCTGGCTCGCGACGTGCGCGCTCAAGTCATTCGCGAGAAGCAACGCATGCGGCGAGAAGCCACGAGAGCGACGTCCACATTTGCACACGAATGTGTATGTGTCTTCGCTCAACGTATGCGTGTGCAGATCTGTACGCGGCTTAAGATCATTCCGACTTGGTACTTTTGGCGTTAAAATGTATACCGGGTGTTAACGAATTTATTAGACAAGCCATAACTCCTACAGTATTGGAAAAATCAAAATAAGAATTGGTACAGGTGAATGGTATAGGAAGAGACGAGTTTCCGCATATTCTTCACTCCACACATGGCTCCTATTTCAATTTTTTAAATGAAACACCCCTATATTTTATGATTTTTGGATTTTTGAGCGAATTCTAAGTTAAAATGTGACAGTTTTTAAGCCTACTTGTTTTTTAGAGCCATTTTTCATATTGCATTTAGGTGGCCATGATTGAATGCAAATTAATCTAAGGAGTCTAGATAATGTTGGAAAAATACAATCGCAAAGTTTTAATGACTAATACAAAAAATAGGAATAAAAGCAAATTAACATTTTCGTGTCTAACTATTATTTTTCAAATGGCAACCCTTTTTCGACAAGCGCTTTTCAAATAAAGAATTTTTTAAAGAATCTAACGATACCAGTTTATTTGCGATCGGATTAAAAATAAAGTCAAACTAAAGGATCAGAGCCACATAGATGCAATACTACAAATGGTTTTTAAAAAATCAAGTAGGCGAAATAGTTTAAAAAGATGTTAAATTAGTATTTACAATTGTCTCAACAATTAAACATTTTTAAAATATACAGGGTGTTACATTTAAAAAAGAAAAATTAGAGTCACTCTCGGTGAAGCCAGAAGTAACTAAAAGTAAGAAATATACGAAAACTCTCCTCTTTTTGTGCCATTTACTTATACTACGTCTGATTTTAATTTGTCTAGTATGGGTTAATACTCTTAACTCTAGATATGCTCTAGAAGATATGGCTTGTCTAATATTGTTGAAACCCGATATACAGGGTGGTCCCTAAGTCATGGGCCAGAATTTCACGGGAGAATTGTTTAGTTAAAATATTGCGATTTAACTAAAGTTCCCTCAGTACAAGACTTGATATTAACTAAGATACAGGGTGTAAAAGTTTAAAAAATACATATTTTTAAATTCTTGCGATAATATTTGATACATTTTGAATAAGGTAATAAAATTCTGTATTTAAAGAGGACGCCATCTACACTACTTTGAATTTCTCTTACACGTCACAAATTTTCGGTGCTTCTCTGTATGTTCCATCTAGATAAACGAGTATATATTCCTATGCTTTCTACACAAAAAAGGTGTTCTTTGTATGAATGGCTCAGAGCCATCATATTCAAGATATTTACATTTAAGTGCTTTAGTGCAACTAAAAACTGCAATAAATTATTTGTTTATGGTAATGTAGTTGTACTTATGGCTAATATGCTGTTTTTTTTAAGGCATTTTTAAATAGCACTAAATAACTCAAACGCGAAAATATAAAAAACGGTTACTTAGAGCGATTTTTACAAAGTAAACCTTTTCTGTGTAAAAACCATAGGATAATTTAAGTTTTCACTCGGATGGTACATACAGGGAAGCACAAAAAATTTGCGACGTTTTAGAGAAATATAAAGTAGTGTAGGAGGCGTCCTCTAGTAAACACATAAAAATGAACAACATATATGAATAGCTTACGTTAGAAAACCCTGGATACAGAGTTTTATTACAATATTGAAAATGTATCAAATATTATCGATATAATTTAAAAGTATTTTTTGAAGTTTGACACCCAATATCAACAATTCTCTAGTTGAATTTTGTACCAGTACATAGGGACGACCCTGTAGAGGGTGTTTTACCATTTTTTTGCAAAAAAGCAATAAGAATATAGTAGTTTGGGAACTACAGGACAACTGTATGAACGCCAGAAGTAGGGCTTCCAGCCTAAATCAAATCGGTCGAATCCATATCATGTCATGTTACCTTTGCACTCTAACCATATTTTTGACCATACCAATATATTTTTTATTTTAGATATTCCTGCTAGTCATTGTTTTTGGTTTATTCCATGGTACGGTACTATACCCTGTAATTTTAAGTTGGATTGGCCCAAAACCCTACCACACAGAACAAAAACCAATTCTTCAGAATGATGTAATAGAAAACGGAACAGAAGTAAAATTGTCCGAGTCGTGTGTTTGTTAAGTTATTCCAAAATAAAAAAGAATTATTTTTGTATATCTACCTTTTTTCTCATTCCACTTAATACCCAGTTTGCCAAATACGGACGAGCCACAGCCGTCATATAACATCTAGATCAGGGATCGCAAACCAATGGCACGCGAGGTAAAATATTGGGCACGCGAGTGTGTTGATGTTTTTTTATACAGCGACCGAAAGGGGCAAGGATGGAAGTTTTAAGTAGAACACCTCATGAGACGCCTAGGACATCATTTGAAATCTTTAAGTTGAGGGTCTTTTCTTCTTGCTTTTCCAATGTTTTTTACTTGCTGGCTTAAAGTATTTCATGGCACGCCTAGGACATAATTTTATATTTTTGTACAAAAATGGCACGTTCATACGAAAAGGTTCGCCATCCCTGAGCTAGATTAACAGTGGTATTCTATCGAGAATTTATTAGGCCCATTATTGACAAAATTATTTAAAAAAAAATAAAATCGAAATAAATATTTGACACCCTATATCTCCAAAATCATCCACTTTTGGACTAAGGCATGTTGGGCTATATTGTCATATTTTAGCCTCAGGAATCGGTGGTAGCTTTTTTCGCACCTTTTAGAGACACCCTGTATATCTACATGTCGAACTAACTTACAATTTATATACAGAACATTTCTTCTGAATATGAGGGGACATTTTTTTGAAATAATGGCCAGGTTCGCGAAAAAATCCTCCACCTGGGGGCTGGTGTTTTCCCTATGGAAATAGAATGACTCGAATGATAAAAATGGTAACCTTTTCAGTAATATTTTAAAGATTATATTATTCATCCGCATTCGCAGAGAATCAAACCTGGGCCACCCGCTAGACAGGCGAGCACTCTACCACTGGACCATCGGTGCTTACAAACCTAATGCTGCCGCCACACATCGGACGATGTTGTGGCCAAACTATTTGTCGAAACATTTCGCAAATTATTTGTAAGCAAGTGGACTCGAGAAAAGTTGGGCCAATCAAGATAAATGTAGACGAACTACTCGTCCACACAATTGCTATATTCCTTTTATGCTCCAGAACCGCCCGGAACGGCACCATAAGTGTTCCTTTTACAATTTTTTGACATTTTTTTCATGTTGTAGAACCGTTCTTGACACTATTGAAAGTTTAGAGAACGGTTCCGAATGGTTCTACAAGGTTAAAGGAATACACCAAATGGTGTTTACCAAAGTTTGACGTAGTTGGCGCAATGTCTGACGGCGGCATAAGTTATAATAACTTAACCTCTTTATTATATTAGCATAGATTGATGTACATATATGTCAGTATTTTTTTCTGAAATTTTTGTTTATTTATTATAAAATATAGCCTATAGCACTCCTGAATAGTGAAGCTTTCTAATTGTAAAAGAGTTTTTATGATCGGTTTAATATTTTAGAAGATTAGCCCTTACAAACAAACAAAGTTAAATTTATCCAAGATAGCCGACTTGTGCCGACTTCGTTGGGCGTTAATTATATTTTTCTCTTCAATCATCTTCATTAACCTTTTTATCAAAATACTTTGGCCCTTTCAGAACTAAGTCACAGCGTGCGTGAAAGAGAAAGAAGAGTAAGTCTAATACCTACCTATTTCTAACGCTCCACCTGCTGATGGTTAATTACTGAGTAAGTGTGCACGGTAAAAAGACATATCGCCGATTTTATTGTAATTCGGTTTACAGTGGTTTGAACTTAAAAAGCAGATCTACCTTATTTTTACTATATTTGTCCTTTCTTTTTGCCAACGATTCTTATTTAAGGCTTAATTGACAATAAATTTGATTTTTATTTCTAAAATATTAATTTTTATATATTTAATTCACCCAGTGCTGTATAGCTAGATCAATAGGGGTCCTGAGGCAAAAAACTAAGTAAGTAAGACCCCAAAACATTGCAAATGTCGAGGAGCAAAAAAGGTCCTCATGTAATAAAAACAACTTTATTTAAACATTTTCATATACTGACCAACGCAAAAAGGTCTTCACCTTCATTCTGCACCACATTTCTTATCAGAATTTCAGAACTAAGCCTCTGAGCTTAGGGCCCCGGGGCACTGCCCCGCCTTGCCCCATGTGTATATATGGGACATAAAGGGTGGAGAATCCATCAGCTCGTAAAGGAAACAAATAGACTCTCCATGTACTTCGACCAGACCGAAAGGTATGTTGATCTTTTGTACCCCTTATCTGCCAAGTTATTTTAACAGGATAGGTAGATAAATGCTGCATTAGGTAGGCTTTGACACTACTGCCTGTGCTATGCAGGCACGGTACAACCTTTACTATGCAGGCATTAGCTCTAAACAGTAAGCAGTAACACAGCAATTTTATCTAGGCCTTTTGTCCAATGCATCAAGCTATTTATAACACTTGCTACACGGACAGTGGCCGACGCCTTGCCCCATAGTAGCTAAGCCACTGATCACCCCTTTTTTATAAAATTGCAAAGCTTCACTCTTAATCACAGTAGCCATGAACTTTGAAATTTTTTGGAAAAAGAGGTAATTTTTTCTTAACGAAATGGAAATGATATCAAATGCCAATTAGGCCTTAAATCAAAAATTATTTGCAAAAGAAGGGGGAATATAGTGACAATATTGTAAATATGCTTTGTGAGTTCGATATGATGGATATCTCAAAAACAAAACGACGTTGCCCACTAAAAATTCTGGTAATTGTTAATTGCGAATATAAAATAATTTTTAGTCGGCAACTTTTCGTTTTCGGGATATCCATCACTATACTTGAAAAGCAAATTTACCTTATTTTCAGTATATTAACACTTTTTTATATATTTTTGGCTAAATTGGCACTTAATATTTGATTTCTAACTTTTAAAACCCCATTTTTCTATTTAATTTACCTCTTTTCGCCATAAAATTGTCAAGCTTTACTTTCAATCACAGTAGCCATGGCGCTCTATTTTAATAAGTAAACTTTAATCATCGTTTCTAAACTACGAATATTTATTTTAGTTTCTTGCGGCACATTTTAAAGCGTCTTTTACACGGTGCCGACACAAAATACAACGAATACAAAAGGGTAGAGATAGGATCAACAGCGATTCCAAATTGGTTTGCTTTGCGCATGATGAAGCGATGTGCCTTTTTCCGCGCAAAATTTAAATTTAGTCTCTAAGAAAGCCTGCAATGTTTGTGTATTTTGGCCATTTTTTAAATATGAGGACGGTATGAAGAAATATTTGCTTAGAATAATACTACTGTTAATCTGAGCATATAATATTTGATGTTAATTAGCTTAAGATGTCATTATGAGCTTAAACGGGACTTATATAATAAACAACGTTTATTACACACGCGGCTTTGTTTTGGTCAGCAAGTGGTCAGAGGAAAGGCGGGGCAGGAGGAGCCTGAATAAAGCCGCGTCGTCGAGTAAATTAACTATTCGTAGTTTATGAACCGTGGTTTAATTCTCAAGTTTGATGAAATGTAGAAATCTCCTAGATTTGTGGTCATTAAACCAAAATCGGTTAAAATAATTACCAAAACAACTAAAACTATTTTTTCTATTTTGTGGATGTCCAACTAACCAATCTAAATATTAGTGTTTTTAATGCATAAGTTAAAGGTACGATTGTAGGATATTTAAACATTCAATAGGGGATTTCTTTAAAAAACACGTGTTCATGGGATTATTTTTTCTTGTTGTAGGTGTCTTGTGATTTTATCTATGTCGAAAAAAAAATTAAAAATATATTTTAAAGTCTTATCAAAATTTGACCTTTAAAATGACCTCTACTGATTATTCCTAACCTATCGCGAGTTTCGTCAGAGGTATCGTCATAAATTAAGTATCTCCAGCTTCTGATAAAATTGTAAAAATTTTGTAATTACGTAGGAAATCTTAAAATAAACTTGTTTTTCACAGTATAGAGTAATCCACTGAAGTTGGGTGACAATATTTCAGCGGCACCGCTTAAAGACGACCGAGAAATTACGTTAGTTTTGCCATTTTTTTAGTTTTCTCATAAAACCATGTCTTTAAAACAATCTGTTGCACTTCTGCAAAGTAAAAATGGTATTAACTGTATTGCTCAAAGAGCTAAGTAAGTATTTCTTGTGCATGACCTGCTTGACCTAAGTGATCTTATAACCTCCCTTTTTAGTTCATGGTGGTCTGGAGTTCAAATGGGACCCCCTGATGTGATTTTAGGGGTAACAGAAGCTTACAAACGTGATTCCAATCCTAAGAAAATTAATTTGGGTGTTGGCGCATATCGTGATGATGATGGAAAACCTTATGTGCTTCCTTGTGTCCGTAAGGCCGAAGAAAAATTGCGTGCCAAGAATTTGGATCACGAATATGCTCCCATTGGCGGTACCGCTGAATTCTGCAAGCACAGCATCCAGTTAGCCCTTGGCGAGGACTCTGAAGTAGTTAAAAATGGATTGAATGCAACAATACAGGGTATTTCAGGAACTGGATCTTTAAGAGTGGCTGCTGCCTTTTTAAGTAACTTCTTCCCAGCTAACAAAGTTGTATACTTGCCCACACCTTCATGGGGTAACCATACACCAATTTTTAAACATTCAGGACTTGACGTAAAATCATACAAGTATTATGACCCAAAAACTTGTGGGCTGGACTTTGCTGGAGCTTTAGATGATATTTCAGTAAGTAGTTAGATAGATATTTTTATACACCTTATCCTTTTTTTTTATTTTAATTTATACACATAAATAACGTAAGAGTATGCATTCAAAAGTCCCTAATGAAAGTCATGTATAAAAATATAGGTATATTCTGATTGACTATTTCTATTTCATTTTTATGTTATTTGTCTGTATAAATTAAGCATTACTTATAACAGTTATGTAATCTAATCCATTTTCCATAATCTTATACCTGTGTGTACTAATAGAATTTTAATTTTAAAAATAGATACTTTGCAGCATATTATTTAAGTGTAAATATTTACTTACATATAGGTAATGATATTAAGTAATTTTTTTTTAGTTTTGTTAAAATCTTTGCAGTTTTCAGTTCGTTACATTTTACTGTAAATAAAGTTTATTTAATTAGTTTCATATTTATACCTCAGTAATTTTATTAAAATTGCTTAGGTTTTAGGAAAATAAATAACTGATTTGACATGTACAGGGTGTCCAGTAACTCTACTGACAAACTTTAAGGGTTGATTCTAAAATGAAAAATAAGAACAGAACTTTATATAAAGATTATATTCTGAAAATTATTGTTTTTTAAATAATTTCTATACTAGTTTAAATATTAAAAAAAAAAACAATTAGTATACATCTCCCATTCATTAAAATACATTTTGTGCCACAAAAAAAATTACCAGTGTTGTCCATAAGGAGTTTAGGCTAAATATCAAGGTAAATATATTTTAGAAAAAATTACACTGGTCTGCATATTTTTGTATGCTTAGTTGAATTATTATAGACGATTTTTATAGATTTAAAACTTTTAAACAAAGGTATCTAATATAAATATGTAACACATCTGGTTTTTGTCTTATTTTTTTTAAATGCATTTTTAGCTTTAAATTCAAATCTTAAATTTAATGACTAAAGAAATAAAAGACATGGTCGTCCCAAGACCTTAAAATAAATTAAATAGTCTATCAGAGTTGGGTCAAATACTGAAATTCGGTAAAGTATTCGAATACAGAATATTTTCCAATACCAAGAAAAAAGTATTCGAATACTCAGTATTCATGAATACCAGAATTGGGTATTCATGAATACTGAAGGCCAAACAATTTTGAAAAGCGGAAAAACAAGAAGGTGATTCCTTTTAAAAGAAAAATCAAAAAGCAACAACACTCCTTTTAATTTTTATTTTTTTATTTTTTTTTTGTAAGAAAAATGAAGTGGCATACCTTTTTTTCTTAAAATTTATTTGCATTTTTAAGTAATTGTAAAAAAACTGTGGTCTTTCCTAAACACCCTCTAGTTTAGAATATATCATTTTTATACAGGAGAAAAGGGCCAAGTCCAAATATTTAAGATTTTTAATTTTTTACAATAAATTACTTATAATGTAATGCAGTTTTACAGAAAAATTTAATTAACTTTGTTTCTTTATGGATAACTTTTAGACTCTTAATTTCACTTGTAAGAAATAATTGATTTTATATTTGACCGTGACATTTCAAATGCTAATTTCTTAAAATTATCAATACTGGACTGGGCCAATGTCTCCTGTATATCAACCATATTATGTTCATATAAAGTTTTTTTCTTATTTTTTGTTGGAGAATTTTTCCATAAAGTTTGTCGGTAGAGTATAAATAACATTTATATTGTTAAAAAATACAAATAAATATTTCCTACTTTCTTGAAGTCAGACTGCGGAATCCTGACTAAAATCAGCTGAGAAATAAAAATGGCTGACTTTTTATTTTTACCGTGAATTAAAATAAAAATTTATTAATTCCGAAAATCCCAGGACTTAAGGAATTTAAACCCGAAGACGCGGGATCCCGGGATTATATCCCCTACACACAAGTGATAACAGGTATTACAACTCATAGAATAAAATAATTATACTGCACAAATGCTGACCTAATCCAATTTCGTTCATAACGTCCTTCTATTATGCAATATGTCTTGATTAAACCTTTAAGAAAATTTAGGAAAAGCTAAAAATAAAAAAAAAAATTTAAGGAACACATTTTATTTTAGAGTATTATTAGAAGTTTAAGGTTTTTGAATAATTTGTTGGTAGTTTTTGTGTTTTTATTTTTAAAAAAATGTGATACCGTTCTAGAAAACCATTTCATGGTCCTTTTTCACAAATAATCCAACTCAATTTTAAAATTAATGTTCTTTAGGAGCTTTCGAATTTGCGAGCCTACATTGATACATTTTTTAATTTTTTGAACCACTGGCTTGAGTATATTTTGAGTTATTAAAGTACTTAAAACCTTCACCATTCTTATTCATGACTTTTATAACAAATAGAAGACCTGGCTTTATAGGGAGTGGAGGTAGAACACTTTCTTTACTTGGAACCAACGTATAACAAGTCCAACTTTATATTTCTATAAGTCTCCTTTATTTTTGTCTTGTATTATTATTTAACAAATGCCATTACTTTAATTTAGATCCCAAGAAGTTAAGCCTTTAATTTGAAGAGTTCTAATTGTCAAATAAGATTATTTTAATTAAACTGAGTCAGAATATAACTTATCCTCGGTGCGATTGCCAAACCTGATATGTGCCACAGGAGAAGTATATCACATATCAAATTTGAGACGCGCACCGACGATATTGTTGTTTAGATAATTTACATGAAAATGAATTTGAATAGTTATTCGATGCGGGTGCTTTTGATTTTGTAAAAACACCCTGGGCTGGTTAATTTATTTCTTTTCTACTAATTCCAACTGTTTTTGTGACTACAAAGTACGATCTGCACAGAATAAAGTAGTATTTATGCAAGAATGTAACACAAAAATCCAAAATTATAGCAATTATAAAAAAGGCTTTTACACAAAATTGTGATGTGACAGCAAAAAACTAAAAGCAGGTGTATGATTAGAAACCTTAATGCTTCATGTTTATCACATTTTTATTTAAAGGAGGGTTTCGTTGCAGACCAGTGTTACATGCCACTGCATGTTCTTAAAATAAATATATATTTTTGAATTTCGGTTTAGTTTAAAACAAATTTGATCTTTTAACTTAAGATGAGGCAGTGGCTTAATGTTTTTTCTTAACCCCCTACGGACGATTATTATTCTTGTATGTTAAAAGTCTTTTGATGCATAAAAAGAAACATACCAATTTAAAAAAAAATCCTAATTGTTATAAAAGTTATTGTAAAAAACATATATTTTTTTAATTTTCGACACTTCGTATTTTAAAAAAACTAAGACATTTATGACATATGTTCATAGAAAGACTTTTTCTTAAGCCTCGTCCAGACTTGCAACAATTCGCCAAACATCCGACCAAATTAACCAACCTGTTTGCGCGCTTTTTGACGCCAAAAACCGAAAAGCTCTGAATCACCAGCGAATCATTTGCCAAGCCCTTGGAACGACATAAATTAATTCCACGTCTCCGTCCGCACTATGTGGCGGGGTATGCGGCGTGGAGTGGCACGGCGAATTGTTGCGAGTCAGGACGCGGCTTTACTAAGGTGTTCAGTAAGTTTTGAGATACTTTGTAACTAAAAGGTGCAGGAAAGTAACATTTATGTTTTTTGTTTGTACATGTCATGACATGTCGTAATCCTACATAGTTATTAGTAAACTATCAGTTTTGCGCCAGTTCGTGTCCAGCGATTTTAGCGCAATGGCGACGTGGACGACTATCAGAGTGCCAAACAATTTTGAAATACAACTTTTCACGTGGGTTATCTCAAGAACAGTGTTTAGAAGAAATGAAGCCTATACTTGGTGATGACTGTCCATCTCGTGCGACCATATACAGATGGTACAAACAATTTCAGCGGGGCTCGTTTTCGCTTGAAGACGCCTCACGCTCAGGTCGACCGTGTGGAAGTAGTTACCCCGGAAAACATATCTGCCGTCCAAAAAGCTATAGAAACAAACCGACGAATTACCTATCGACAGTTAGAAGAGACATTGAACATTAGTTTAGCAACATTACACACGATCATACATGAGCACTTGGGTTTTAGAAAAATTTGTACTCTTTGGGTTCCACACAAGTTAACTCCCGAGCAGCAGACACAAAGAGTGAATTGGTGTAAAAAAATGATGTCCAAATTCCAGGAGGGTAAATCTAAAGACATAGTGTCGATTGTCACGGGAGATGAAACTTATCTTTCTTCTTTTATCAAGATCTGTAAAAAAATAATGATAGTTGTTTTCTTTGGTTCAAGAAGAATAATTAAACGTGTTGTTCTTCGAGAACAGAAGACCGTAAATGCTCTTTGGTACACTACAGTATGCCTTTAAAAACTTATAGAAAAGTTAAGAGTGATTCGCCCAAACTCGCAACTCGCTAGCTGGTACCTTCATCATGACAATGCCCCACCTCATCGAGCTGAACTTACCAGTCAATTTTTGACAGATGCAGGCTTGAGACTTTTAAAACATCCGCCCTATAGCCCCGACTTGGTGCCGTGTGACTTTGGGTTGTTTCCTTTTGTCAAGAGCCAACTGAAAGGACAAAAGTTTAAAACTGAAGACGCGCTACTGGAGGCCTGGGATAAAATATGCGCTGAAATTTCAAATGAAAAGTGGAAAGCTATTTTCAGTGACTGGTTTGTTAGAATGGAAAAGTGTATTCAATGTGGTGGAAATTACTTTGAAAAAATCAAATAAATGTACGTATATCTCAAAACTTTCCGAACACCCTACGTATATTCTATAGTAGACTTACTGCTTAAGGTGTATCGGTAGAGTTACTGGACACCCTGTACAATTATTATTAATAACTAAAAAAAAAACTTTTTGCCCTTTTAAAGTTAAAAACTCCTAATTGTTTAGCAATGTTTTTTGCTACGTAGTTATGCATGTATATTAAGGAGTGTACAATGAATCTGTATACATGTATTTTTTCTTATTAATTTCTGCAACTTTAAAAAATGGACATAAAATATTTTTAATATTAAGAATAATTAATACCATAGGTTACCAATTTTTGATTTGGTTACAATCATTCTATGCATATTATATCGATTTCCTATTCAATGTTTACTAAATCACGTCTCAAATTAGGTATATTATAATTTAAATTTTTAATTTAAATAGAAACATATTAAATTTCATTTAAACGATTTTTAGGTAAGTCAATTAAAATTTGGTTATTTGCTAATATTGTATTGATTTTGCGATTTTCTAGAGTTCATAGAATCCCTAATAGTTAATTAAGTCCTTTTTATTATTACAAATTGTTAATGCAGGTAGTTTAAGCATTATCCATTTTAGAACAAATCAATTTTTACTCTTTTAGCACATATTCATTTTTGGATGTTTTTATAATAAGCTTGACCCACAATTAGTTTTTTAAAAGCTTTTATTTAACTTGCAATGTATGTACATATGTATGTATGTATGTACGGGTAAAATGTTGCAACTCGATTTTGAAGCATTTATCTTTTACCATTTGAGCTAACATTTGGTATACACGTTTAGTTTGGATGACAATGCATGAATAGCTGTGTAACGTCATTCTAAATCCAACATTTTTATTGCAGTTTCACAATATGGGTATCAAATGAAAGGGCTTGCTGAGAATACCTGCCTCAGAATTAAACTGACATTGATTCAATATCGCGGACCAAGTTTTTTATATTTTTTCTTCTATACTGCCGTCGAATGGAAAAACACCGTATGTGCATTTTGATTACTTTTGAGAAAATGGCGTTTAAAGATTTTTCTTATAAAATTCCTTGCCATTTACATATAAGATATAAATTTAGGGGGGTAAGGGTTTGTAAATCAATTTTTTTTGTCTTATCTTGTTAAACATTTAAAGAATATATTCTCAAATAAGGCGATCTGAGCAAAACTCTTGAAGTTATTTTTTTAGTTTAGAACCCCGTTTTTTAACCATACGTACAAAGTGGCAAAATTTATTTCTTTTTTTAAGCAGTTTCTTTTTGAAACAATAAAAAGATTTAAGCTAACAGAATAGGAAAATATCAAAAACTAATTTTTAAAGAAAATGTCACATACAGTGTTTTTCCGTTGGATGGCAGTATATAAGTTATAAATAAAAGGTGTCCTCAGTGTAAAAGTTAATTGTATTGCATTTAGAATGTTTTAAATTAGCCAGCAAAATACCTTGCTATATTTTTATGGTAAAAGTTTTAAAGAAACAATTAATTTTATTCTTTTTAGAGCATTTATATAAAAGCTTGTTTTAAAAATAGTTTTTACTTTTAATTTATTTACTCCTGACATATCATGTAGTTCATAGTCATACGTTTTTCATGTTTTGCTTTAAAATGGTGATTTTTTTTATTAAACTGCTAATATTTAATATAATATTTAATTTATTTTATCATGTGTTGTCCTTTGTGTTAATAATCCTATTCTAATTATGTCATACGATACATATGTACTTCAATCTGTATTTTTTTTTAGAAAATCCCAGAAAGATCGATAATCCTGTTACACGCCTGTGCTCACAATCCAACTGGTGTCGACCCAACTAAAGAACAATGGGCTGAATTATCAAATCTCATAAAGAAACGAAACTTGTTCCCATTCTTTGATATGGCTTATCAAGGATTTGCTACTGGTAGCGTTGACAACGATGCTTTTGCTGTAAGTTTTTTAAATATTAGTTCTTAAGTAATTATTTATTTGTTTAATTGTGTAATTAGCAGAAATGTTTAGGCGATTTTGTAATTCCCTAATTGTATGTACTTCAGTAAACTGCAATAAACTTTATTTTTTAAAAACCTCACAAAATAATAAGCGGAAATTTTAAATCATATTATATCTCCAATTAAATAGGTATAGGTACAAAATAAAATTCTTCAAACAAGGTAGAGTCTTCAAAAATATGTATTTATTACAAATATTAAAGAGACCCTTTGTTTATTATTAACTTAAAAAAATATATGTATATTATTAAATTTAACATTAGAGGAAAGTGACCAAATATGGAATACCATTTTGTTTTTTACACATAATTTGCATAACATAAATAATAAATAAAAAACTTTTTGTAGTTATTATTAACAATCATATATTTGTTCTTTTTTGTAAACATTGATCAATTTTAATAAGGATTTTTAGAAAAAACTAAAAAATGATAAAGGTAGCCTAATATGGAATACTATAAACACCATTAAAAGTTAAACTTATTTAACAAGAAACTCTTTGGAAACTTTGGTATAACATAGAAAGCAAAAAATAATTTGAAAAAAATCACAGATCCAGGGGTCAGACTCTGGATCCAACGCAGTTGTTGTGCTCAGAGCCCACACCAACATTGTGAGTGTCCTAAAGGAGGTTGGCAAGCGACTTAAATATTAGGGGAAAGGAAATACCTTTGCGGGCAGCAGATTTCACCATCTAGATACACTAGGGATAAAAGAACAAACAAAGGGGGCAGTTCGGGGCCTGCCCCAGGTGGACCATACAGAGATGCATACCTGTGGCACCACAAGTTTTTTCTGTTGGGAACCGCCGTAAGTGGAGGAACTATACTGGACAGTATCTTAGAGCAGAACCATAGAAGTACCTATAAAAAAGCGATAAATCCTCCACAAGCTGATGATGAGCGAGAGAAAGATGCCTCTCTGTAAGTAGCGACATTTATGAGACGAACAGCCCTTTTTGACTTGATTCTTGTCTTCTGATTCTTTTCTTGCTCTATCAGAAGCTTTTTAAATGATTAGAGAACCCAAATATGGAATAGTCCATATTTGGGTAATATGATTTGTATGATTTGTCCATATTTGGATTTTCCGACTACTTTAAACTAATTTTTATATTTTTTTATCTAAGAAAGTAATAAAATTAAATACTGTTAAAACCTCATTAAAACAGAATATCTAACTAACCAGAACTATCTCTAAAAGTTATAAAAACAGTATTTCGTGCACTTTTTGTACAGAAAATGCGTATTTTTAAAATACCTTAAAAAGTTATAAAAATGCGATAAAACAAAACGTTACTACAACGACGAAAGGGCTTGCACTACTGGCATGTTACCTCTTATACTCGCGATGAGCATTAAAAAAAAAGAGACAAACCCCTTTAATTGCGCGTGTGAGTTTCCGTTTAAAAGAAATGCCGGTATTCCATATTAGGGACCCTATTCCATATTTGGTCACTTTCCTCTCCATATAAAAACTTAGAAGCAAAAAATTATTTAAAACTTTTGAAAACAAATTCCAATGATATTTATTGCATAAATTCCCGTACATTACTATAAGTATATCTGAATTGTGACCTGTTGATTGTTAGATCAAATCAAATTATAAAAAGAAACACAAATATGTTGTGTAATTACAATTGCCTGGCATTTAAGTAATTGAGTGACTTCTCCATATTTAACTTTTACCATTTATTAGATAGTAATATGCTATCTATGTATCGATGTTATGTACATTTTTGTAATATTATTTATATTCATGTTAAGCATATTTTTTAAAACGTTTTTTGAAATATAATATAAATTCTGATATGAATAGTATACATGAGTCGCAATTTAAGTAAACAGATTGTTTTTTCTATATATTTTTATATAAATAAACATCAAATAAAGGTTGCATCATTTTGTAATAGAAATATAAGAAAAGAACCTTACATAAAAATTATATATTTACTTTGTAACAGCTAAAAGGCTTTACATCATAATAAGATAGTTATGGTTATATGTGATACTCTAAAAATTTGACGTGCAAGGTTCTGAGTCATGCGTTTCCTGTCTTATCTCTACCTGCTACTGTTTAACACACAGAAAATCAATTGAAAGCGTCGAGCTGGCATACAGTGTATCCACGGATTGACTTTACTATACCTGCAAAAATTTGAATTTTTAGTATTTCGAAAAAATGTTATTCTTTATAAAAAATTTTGCTTTGTCTGAAATGCTAAAAGCTGTATTAAAATTTGCCGTAGGATATACAGGGTTGTTCAAAATCGCGAAAATATTACTTTAAAAATAATAAAAAAAACAGAAAAACAATATTTTGAGACTACCTAATTAAAAAGCTTAAAAATGTAATCAAAAGAGTATAATATTTTTTCTTTGCTATTAGTTATGGTTTCTTGGGAAAATTGGAGTTAATGTTACAAAAGAAAATACAAATAAATATTCTTTTAATAAAATGAGAAAAAAAATTAGAAAAAAGCGTAAACAAGAATCACCCTATAATATAAAGGAGATTCAAAATAACGAACATGTTATTTTGGGAAGTAAAAAAAAATCGATATGAATATTTTTTTAACAACTTAAATACAAGTGAAAAAGTAAAAAAGCTTTTAACTTTTTGTTACATAAATCATTACTTTTTGTGTTAATACTTACAAATACTTTAACTTTACTTGATATTGTATGCATATGAAAAGTAAAATCAATTATTTATTAAAAAAAAAAAAACATTTATTTTAGCTTACACCTAATTTTTCCAAGTGATGATAAGCGCTAAGAAAAAATGTATTGGACTATTTTAATTACTTTTTATGCCTTTTAGCTAAGCATTTTTAAAAATGTATTTTTTCATTTTTCAAAATAATATGCGATTTTTAAGCACTAGCTGTATATCATAGGGCAATTTTTATTATTGCTTTCAGGATTTCACACAAAGCAAACATTTTTATAAATATTAACTTTTTTTTGAAATATAAAAACAAAATTACAGGTATAGTTAAGTCCATTCGTGGACACACTGCATTTAAGCATATTTAAAGTTGTCAAACTTACTCATTTATTTTAATCATTTCTCCTAAATCAATTTGCATAACTTTACAGTTTGAATATCTGAACGAGGATAACATGATACTTAAAGAATTTCATTCAATTCCATTTTAATTACTCACACAACGTTTCGGGCAGTCCTATCATCATATCACCCAAGATCATACATAATTGCACTGAAATTTATTTTGCTAATAGAGATATTAGTCTAGTAACTAATAGATTTTTTTTTACTAAATTTTTTCTGTTACTTTAAAAATATTGTACACAGCCCTTTTTCCAACTAAAAATTAAAGCCTATATTGTAACGATTTTGGCTAAATATTTTTTAGTTAAGCACCAACTTAACATGATGCTCTTTTATCACAGGTTCGCCACTTTATTAAGGATGGTCACCGCATCGCTTTATGCCAAAGTTATGCCAAAAACATGGGTCTTTATGGTGAAAGAGCCGGAGCATTTAGCATTATTGGCGACTCAAAGGACGAAGCTGATCGCGTAATGTCACAAATTAAAATTCTCATCAGAGCCTTGTACTCAAACCCGCCCATTCACGGAGCTAGGATTGTAACTGAAATTCTTAGTGATCCAAAACTTAAAGCTGACTGGTGAGTAGTTTTAGTAGACAATATTCATAACGAAGTTAGGCTATCAAGAGGTTTGGTACAGCATAGGACAGGGAGTACACAAAAATCGTTGCGATATCGTCGGCGCAATAGCAAAGATTTTTTTTAGTTTATTTGTTTTCTGGGAGTCTAAAATTTAAACAAAATACTATTTGGCTTTTTCTCCAGAATAAAAAAAAAAAAAAAATTATATAATCTATAATTAAAAATAATTATTTTATATTAAATATTTTCTTTAATTTATTTCTTTAAAATTAATCTTAACTTTTATTATGTTATGCAAGGGGCTGAATAGTCCTTTATAATATATAAAGGGTTTAATTTTCTTAAAAGTTTTATTAAATATCTTTATTCTGGAAAAAGCCAAATATTATTTTCTTTAAAAGCAAAGATTGGGCGATTACCATCATCAATTCAAAGTTTTATAATTGTTCCAGACCTACTACTTACTATGTAGAAAAAGGTGTAAAAATAAGCAGAAAATTTGTTTTTATAAAAGTCATATTAAAGGTATGCGCACATACGACGGTATCGGACAGACGGTAAAAAATAGTCCCAGTGAAATTAAATGATACACTCACGTGCAAGTCATGGGTCAATCTTTAAAAGTCTGCGCCCTTTTACCCAGGGGGACGCGCATATGTGTGCTGCTTCATTTAATTTCACTGATTTTCCAATCCGTACCATCCGTCCGATGTCGTCGTATGTTCGCATACCTTTATATAGAACTAGCTGAACCGTCACACAATTTTTACATAAAAAAAAAACTTGCTTAGGGCGAGAACCGAACCTGGGCCGCCCGCTTGGCAGGCACTAAACCACTGAGGCTCATATAGGAAATTCGACCCTTTCGGATACTTATATTTATCTGCTGACTTAATATACATATGCCATTATTTTTTCTAAACTTTCTGTTTAATTATTATAAAATATAGCCCATAATACTCCTAAATAGTGTAGCTTTCTAATAGTGAAATAATTTTCATGGTCGGTTTAGTATTTCCGAAGATTAGCGGCTACAAACATACAAAGTGACAAACTTTATCTCTTTTTAATATTAGTATAGATTTTATGGTTCTAAAGCTTAATGTTTTTAAATAAATACTAAAGACATTATTTTACCCTCATCTTTGTAAAGTGATATGTCTTAAAGAGTTGATTTTATGCTTATAAAACAAACTATTCGTTAGTCTGAAGAAGGAATCACCCCCTTTAGTATTTTGTATTTCTTTTAGAATACCTGTATACAGCGTTAACAATTATCTAAACTGCTGGACATTTGAACTGAATACTTTTTAATTTAAGGTACAATTTTAAACTTAATTTTCTCAAAGACTACAATAAATATTTTAGTGCGATTTTCGAAAAATTTAAACGTATTTATTAGTCTTTATGACTAACTACATTGCAGTCTTGGCAATAAACTTACCTCTTATATACAGAGTGGTAAATATGACGTTTTTTTGGAAATTTTTGAAGGTTAAATATTTCATAACAGTCAGATAATTTTTTGTAACACATAATTTTGGCACATTTTTGATATTCCTTTGTAAATCTGAAAATATGATGTTTTTACTTAAAAGTTACGTATTAGCGTTGTCACCCTGTATAACACTAAAACACTTTTAGTCCTATAAACTCCTACTGTTTGACGTTTTAAGCAAAGAGCGATATTTTTCATGTTTTAAAAAAAACTTTTATACAGGGTGGACAAAAAGTAGATCTATGTGTAAAAGTAAAGTTTTCTAATTTTTTTATAATTCTTGTTTTCTCTTATGCCATAAACTACAGAATTAGCTTTTTAAAGTCTTAAAGTAAAAATGGTAACAGCAATAAATTGGGCATTCCACAAAACCCCAGGTAGTATTTATTGTAAGTTTTGATGAAACCGGTTCTCAAATATGAAACAGTTTTCATACATTACGACAATCTTTTATATCATATCCAAGCATTGAACAAACATAAAATTAAAAGAGCATTATTACGCAAACTAAGCAACGCAAATAAAAAATAAAAAACCGTTTCGGTATTTTGATCCCTAGATTTCAAAATTAATTTTGGAATTTATAAAAGTTAATTCCATAGTTTATGGCATAACAGAAACAAGAATTATGAAAAAATCAGAAAATTAAAAAAATACTTTTACACATAGATCTACTTTTTGTCCACCCTGTATAATTTTTTTAAACATTAAAAAGGTTTTGCTTTAGGCTTAAAACGTCAAATAGTAGGGGTTTATAGGACTGGAGTTGGCGTTATACATTACCCTGTATAGCGCTAAAATAAAAATTTACCAAATTGTTTGTTACAAATAATTCCTTGATTATTATAAAATTTTGAAGATTCAAAAATTTCTTTTATTTAAAAAGTTGCAGGACAACAAAAGTTCCAAAAAAACGTCATATTTACCACCCTGTATATAAGTGGTAAGTTTAATACAAAGGCGGCAATGAAGGTAATAATAGAGACTAATAATTGCGTCTTTGAGAAAATTAAGTTTTAAATTTTACCTAAAATATAAATTATTCCGTTCGAATGTCCAGCAGTTTAGATTTATTGAGAAAAAATATCACTACACATTATTATTACAGTAAATTAAAATAAATTAACAAACCTTTAAAACTATTAATGTAGCAAAACGTTTTGAAGTGTGCAAAAATCATGAAAAAAATAAACCCTGTATTTCTTCTGAACCATTCACTTTAGCGTAATTATATGTAAAATCATTGTAATTTTTAAATTATTTTTGTATGAAACAATACTTGCACCAAACTGCATTTGACTCTCGTCCTACCCTAACCTGTCCTTTAAATTAGTGTAACTCTTTAGTACATACCAAGAGGAGTGTATAAAACAATTTGGCTCTTGAATATTTTTTCTCTTTTTTTATGTTAAAGTTAAGGTCTAATTGCACCATAGTAAAGGTGGTTTTTGATCTGACAGTTGACTTGGTTTCAGGGCTAAAATCACATTCTATTTTTTTTTCAAATTTTAATTAAAATAGACCATTGATTTTTTCTAATATAATATTATTTATCAATTAAAGGTTGACAGAAGTTAAGGGAATGGCTGACAGAATTATCTCCGTCCGAACGAAACTTCGCGAAAATCTTAAAAAGGAGGGATCCAGCAGAAATTGGGAACATATCACAAACCAAATTGGAATGTTCTGTTTCACTGGCATGAATGCACAGCAGGTAAGTGTTAATTTTTAAAGTCGATTTTTTAAACGGCCTATAACTTAAATTGTAGATCGGAAAACATTATTTAAATATCGTCGGTATAAAGGTAAAAGTCACCAAGTAACATTTTTCTCAAAAATGAGTTAAACATAGCCAAGTTACTTGCGGTAATAGTTCTATCATATGAACAACTCAAAGTTGCCTTGTTTGACTTCTAAAACCCTTAAGCAAAATATTAAATTTTATTAAGTGCAAGAAAATAATTTTGTGGTAACAGTAAAACTCCCTAAGTAAATTAAATTGTAAATTAATATTTGGTATGTGTCACTTGGTGAGTTTTTTGGATGCAAAAGTCGAGACAGGATATTAATCAGTGGTGTTTTTACTCAAACTATTAATTTAGTTTTAAGTTTAGTAAGCTAACAACTTTTTTAGTGTTTGTATGTGCAGTTTATATTACTATATTTACTTGCAGCTAGTGACAAAAAGTAATTTTATAATAACCTATAAAATTATTATTTGTATATGAAAATAGGGATATTACAGATTTAAAATTGCAACTAGTTTTGTAATATTTTTTATTTTCTACCCTTCAACTTTGTAGCATTAGTTTTAATGTTTTAGTAAAAATTACATAAAATACTTTAAAAAATAAAATTATAATATTCTTTGTTCTGTAAATGTTATATTAGATTTGTGTACATAGTTAATGAAAAAAGTATAGTGGAGATTAAAAATAACCAAAATAAGATGTGTATTTAGCCTTATTAAAAAATAACTCTGCATTACAAGGAAAGTGTTTATCTGCAGTTATTCATATTATTTTCAAAAGCTATCGCAAACCAATAAAGGAATGAATGGGAATAATTCATCAGTTTCTAGAAGGGTGTTTAAATCCAACTTTACCAAGATACAATTAAGCCATTATCTAGTTATAGCTAAATAAATTTAATTCCAATTCTAATAATAATACAAATTTCGTTGTGTCTGTATCTATTTAAACAAATAAGTCCAAATTAGATAGCTCAAATGCTCATTGAACAAATAGCAACAGGCAAAACTGGAAATCGATAAAATACAAAAAAAACTATGAACTGAATAGGAGTCATATCCAATAAAGCCAGCACTGAAATCTGCAATAAGTCCTAAGCCGAAGGGTATTTTTTAGTGTGCACAATACTTTTGAGAAAAATCCAATGTATAATTATCTTATTTTGCTTTATGATTTAAATTGCTTTCAGGTATTTAAATTTTAAATTACAAAACAGGTAAAATGTACCAAGTACAAAAACTGTTATTTCTGACGATCTATGGACATTTTTTTTGTAAAAATTAAAGCAACTCTTTATAGAATCCATTTTTTTTGTTAGCAATATAAACATAATGTCAAAGGCTTTTCTTGTTTTTTGTTTGCTAATATCTAAATTAAATTGTTAGTTAATTTTACCTTTATACCGACGATATATTTGTAACTAAAAATACATAGGTTTAGTATTTTGACCCAACTTACAAATAATATTAAATTATCCATAAAGGTAATTATAATTACCTACTTTCTTATTGAATGCTGTTTTTTAAGGTCTCGTTAAAGGTATTTTAAATACAGCTTTTAAAATTAAATATCATAATTTCTTCTTAGGTTTTAATTATAAGTTAAACATATTACATTAAATTAAAAACGACAACTGTCAAATATTCAAACTTTTATTTGAATAGGTACATGCTGTATGTTAATTTTTGTCGCCCGCTGAGTGTTATCACTTACGCATGTTTTGAAATGAATACTTAAGAGGCATAGAGCACTTAAACGATATTGCGACAGTATAAAACGAAATCAAGTTTTTACACGTGTAAGGAAACGGCTAGACTGAAGAGCGGGCGAGCGACAAGCAAGCGACAAGCGAGCGAGCGATTTTTTCAAAACGTAATTCGAAAAATCGCTCGTTCCCTTGTTGCACGTCCGCTCTTCAGTCTTCCTCAAGTTTGCTGAATGGACGTTCTATTGTTGCCGTTATTGGTGGCATGGTTAGAAACATTTTGAAAGCTTGATTTAGAAAAAAGTAGATTCATTTAGCACATCTTTTATTTCTATATCTTTGTTTTTATCAATTGGTCGTTGTTGCTAATAGTGGAACCATGTTTCTCATTCATTTTTTAATTTTTCCAATTAATTTTTGGCAAAAAGGTTTTTACATATTTCGGAAATCTTTTTAATGTTATTCTCCGTCATCTAACTTGGATGCAAAAGACAAAAAGAAAAATGCATCATTTGCTTCGTTAGTAAATCTTATCTTTAGTGACTGAATCAGAGAATTTAAATAAGAAATGAAAATTTGTGATTTTGTGATATTCTATTTATGTTTGTGACTGATCATTATTCCTATGGGTTGGACGATCAATAAATCGAAGAACTTTTATTTTATATTTCAAGTTTTACCTTTCTAACTACTCACTACGAATCACACAACTTAAAGAAACTACGCTACTAACTAAAATAGCGACCATACAAGCTTCAAAAAAACTAAAAAATCAAAAATGACAAATGTACTTTAAAATACACAATTTTGACAGTTGTCACCGAATAATTCTTGTCAAACAAGTTTTTGGACCACTTGTAAAATTTAATTTATTTGTTTGAAAAGAACAGCATAAATCCTTTTTGGATGTTTGACATTTGTGTTTATCAGTTTGGATTTAAAACTTTTTTAAAACTTATTTCTATTTTTTTACTCCTCCACTACAATAAACTACACTACACTTCACCTCTTGTCAAACAAAACTAAAAATGGATTTTAACTTGGACAGTCTGCACCAACAAACCTCTCATTTAACTTAAAAAAAAACTTTATAAATAGCAATAATTTGCTTAATGTTTTTGTGACTGTGCTACAATTAATCAAATCGCGTGGGGGCAAGCCCCCTCCCCCTGGACCCCCAGCCGGCGCCCGTGGTTCTTAGTCGATACCTAGAATTAATTATATTTTTTTTTCAGGTGGAAAAATTAACTAAAGACTTCAGTATTTACTTAACCAAAGATGGCCGTATTTCAATGGCTGGTGTTACTAGTAAAAATGTTGATTATCTTGCACATGCCATGCACCAAGCTACAAAGTAGGAGAAGCAAAGTAAATCAAATATATTTTAAAGCCATATACTTTATATTTTACTTTAACCAAAACTTTGCAGGATATTTTAAGCCCAAAATATTTTTGTTATGTTTGTTTAACCTAAAAGGTATTATTGATTTTCTGCTGATATTAATTTTTTAAGTCGAAACAGTGATAGTAAAAATAAAAAAAACAAGTCAATCCTGTTTTATTTTTAACTCCTTTTATCCAGTTTCAAACTAAAACAATTAAAAATAAAATGACGAGTTTTAAATTTCTATATTTAAATACAGATGGTTAAAAATTCATTTGTGTTAGCTTATACGTCATAAACTACACACAGAGTTGCCCCATTATCCGAAAAAGTCCATTATTTCTGTTGTTAAACGAGATATGACTAAAAAGTTGGTTTTCAAACGTGCATATTCTAAAAATATTTTGATGTATACAGAGTGTCCCAAAAAAATTATTGTCAAGAAGTTAGTTTTTTTAAATTGTAAGCCCTATTTGTGTTAATTGTAAAACCACTTAACTCCATTTTTAACAAAACATTCATTGCCATCTTTAACCCCTTTAAAATACGGCTAAAGATGGCATCAAAATCACATTTTTTATAAATTAAATAATTGTAAAACTACCTAATTCTAGTTTTCGTAAAAAAATATGATTTTGATGCCATCTTTAGCCTATATTTTATAAGGCTTAAGATGGCAATGCATGTTTTATTAAGAATAGATTTAGGTGATTTTACAATTAAGGTGACAATATGGTACGTTATTTTATTTTAGCATTCGTAGCGACGTTGCCACGCTATTTATAATTTACTGAAACATTCGTAAAAAACAGGATACTTGAAAATTAGGTAACGGGAATCAAACTAGTAATTAATAATACTTAGCTAGGTGTTTTAAAACACTAAGGACCACAGAATAAATCCCTCTAAGGAAATTTACTACATCCTATACGGGTTATTTCTTATAGCATAGCCAATATCTCAGTATTTAAAATGCTAAATCTCAATTTTTTAAATGGAACACCTTGTTTATTAGGCAATTTTTAGATTTTAGGAATAAAAATGAGGTAGGTTTTTTCCGCGGTTCCTAATCCAAAAATGTAAGGTTTTTTTAAATATTAAAGGTTTTTTAAAAATTCGTGACAAGTATTTTTTGATTAAAAATACTTTGGTACTTGTAATGGAACACCCAGTATATTTGTCAATAGTCTTAATTTTTTCCCTTTAAAAAATGATATATAAGCTATGGTTATTTTCAGAAATGAAGCATTTATTAACCTCTGAAAAATTTAATGCATGAATATTAATAATAAAAATTGTCTATATTATTATATTATAACAATAAAAATTTGCTACAACTAACGTTACAAAAAATGCGGCAACAAAGATATAGGACTTTTTTTGCAGGTCGATAAATGCGTTCTTTTGGAAATAACCATAGCTTATTTACATTTTTTAAAGGGAAAAGTTAAAATTTTAAGAATATTTACAAATATATTGGGTGTTCCGTTAAAAATGTCTAAGTTTCCCTTTGTCAAATACCTTTTTATTTGGTCATGGTTTATTCAAAAATCTTAAATATCTTAAAAACCTAAAATTTTTGGTATTGGAATCGCCGAAGAAACTTAACTTATTTTTATTCCTTAAATCTAATAAAGGCCCAATATACAGGGTGTTCCATTAAAAAAAAATTATTTAGCATTTTAAATGTTGATATCTTCGCCATGCTATAAAAATAGGGATTTTTCTGCTGTTAAAAAATAGGGATTTTGTCTGTTGTCCTTAGTGTTTGATAATATCTACCTAAGTATATAAAAACTAATTTCTTTCTGTTTTTACCTAATTTTCAGGTATCCTGTTTTTTACGAAAGTTTCAGTAAATTATAAATAGAGTGGCAACATCGTCATGAGTGCCAAAATAAAACAGCCTATATGTTAAATTTTTTGCTGAATCCGATTTTGAAAACAATAATAATAGTTACAATAAAAAAAAACAGTTTTTTAGCCATAACTTAATTTTTCAAACACTCTGTATACATTAAAATATTTTTGGGACATGCACGTTTGAAAACCCTACAAATTTTATATAAAACTTTTAACAACAAAAAAATTAGACTTTTTGGACAATTGGACAATGCGTATGTCACTCAATTAAAAAAATGTTTTTTGAAAAGAACATATTCATTGGTTAGTATCTTAAGTGGTCTACAGACAACTTGCTACACAACACACACAAGAAAAACTACCAACGCGTTTTATGATTTTATTAAATAAGGCCAGTAAAAATAATATTCGGTTCTAATAAGGCAACTTGCTATAATTCTGTAAAAATGCAACTTAACTATATTATTATTATCTTGTTTATAACAGTAACAAAGCTTGTCCCTGAAAAACAGTGATGTCCCGAAAGAAATTTTAAAAATTCATCAAAATTTTTGATTTAATGGACGGAGCTAGCGTGATTACAAATCTTCCCGCAAATAAAGTTAAACCTGGCAAAAAGTGGATCACAATTTATTATTGGTTGTTAGTATTTTAATTTGTTGTTATTAATACATCAATTTCCATATTTCAAAAGTAAGGCGCGTGCGTGTTTCCGCGCTTAATTTAAGATGCAAGAATTGTCGAAGGCACCCCTTCCTCGGTTTTTGCCCTGCATAGAAAATATTCAAGATCCGGGTTGGATGATCTTAATTAATTTAAAAATGTTAGGAATAAATTATTTCTTTAATACTTAGTCACATCAGCAAATTAAAACAAAATTGGGTAAGGATATTTAAGATATTAAAGTTTAACACCATAAATCTTAAGAAAAATTGCGGACTCATATGGGAAACTTTATTTTTCAATTACTAAAAAAAATAATAATTTCTGATAAAAATCTAGGTCTAAACTCACTAAACGCTAATAAAAGTTTAAATAAATTCCAGCTAACCAGAACATACATGTTCATTTTATCTCGTATATATTAATTAGATCAAACTAAATTAAGTGTTGTAAACGTTTTTTATTGCCGTTTATTTTTGAAAATATCAAATAGATATTTAGTATTTTTAAGGTACCTAATTACTTTTAAGTTACTTTAAACGTAAACCTATTTTTATTTACTATTTAGTACCTCATATTTTTGCCTTGTATGCAAACATCTTGTCGAGAAATGAGAGAATCTTCTGTCTGAATGTGGACATATCAAATATTTGGAAACCACTATTAAAGCGTACTAATGCCGGCGCCTTAGGTAAGCAACTCCACGCTTGACCGAACCCAACTCCATCACGGGTGAATGATCTTCCCCAGTGTATATAACTCAGTAGCTTTAGGAATTAGGTTTAGTTTACACCACAAAACAGAGAGAGTTAGTTCTGGTTAGTCTTGAGAACGGACAGGGATAGTACTGCCCGAAACGTTGTGTGAATAAATTAATAAAGACAGTGGAAGTCCGAAATTCTTCTTTTTACTAAGAGAATCTTGTAAGTTCAGTAAAAACATTTTAGAAGCTCATTTTTAAGGTCCCATAAAGTGAAAACAAACACCCCTCCAACCTGCAATCATTGCAAATTGTGTAAAAAAAACTGTATTTATCGAAGTGGTTTAAACCGCATTTGAAATGACAATATAAATATGAAAGTTAGATAGAGATAGGTATACAAATGTTCTTAAAATGTTTTGAACCTTATTAACACGAAAAAACGCCTTAAAGCTCACGAAAATTTGCACATCCCTATCAGTTAAAAAGTTGTATTTATTTTGTCTTAAAGGAGGTAAAAACCCATTAGTTTATTAAAGATTCTTTCACCTTATGGGGGTATTAATGGGGGTAAAGCCTGTTGATGACCAAAATTTTATGTGAAAGGTCAATTTTTATAGTTAAGCTACACCAGCATTATGGAAACAGTAAAATTCAAATATTTGTTTTTTTTCTCATTTTTGTGATAAAATAAACGGTTTACGAGAAAATTGTTTGTTTAGTAGGCTGTGTAAATCCAAAAATATCTTACTACCACATTTAGTGATATATACAGAGAGAATCTTAAAAGAGTCCCCATCCTTTATCTTTTGAATGGGACAAGTTATTGAGATCGGATAACATTTTGGTAAAAGGGTGTCACTTAAACAACTCTTTGACATAAAAATAATTTTGGCACTAGTAACTTTTTTTTTCAAATGGAAAGGAGGGTCATGTGGCACTTTGTTTTAAAGGCCTTTCGATTCTCTATACATCATCATTAATTTTATGTTTAAAAATCGGTCCAGTCGTTCTAGAGTTACAGGCGTTTGAAGTTTAGCTCCAATTTGTACATACATTGCGGTTTTTATAGGTTCTCTCTCCCTTAACTTTTGAATGGGTCAAGATATTGTTCCAAAACACCTCGTATAAAAACACGTGCCT
Source organism: Listronotus bonariensis (assembly GCA_014170235.1). NCBI lineage: Eukaryota > Metazoa > Arthropoda > Insecta > Coleoptera > Curculionidae > Listronotus > Listronotus bonariensis. The sequence continues at coordinate 120,390 of JACEGR010000607.1, forward strand.
TCGTTTTTATACCTTTATTAACAATGTAACGTAACTATGGTTACAATAACGGTTAAATCTTAAATTGTCAATGTCTCCAAATTTACAGCACAAAAGTCGAATCTGTACTAACTGATCGGAGGTTTCCCGTCGCCCTTTTATAGTATGGTGAAAGAGTAAAGAATGATCTAGAATCTTCGAGAAATATCGTGAAAATTCCATAGTACAGGATGGCATAAAAGTTCTTAATGGATAATTTGGGCGTTTTCGGAACCCTTCGAAAGTGATGAAAGAACTTGGAAAAATTAAGGTAAATTATTTAAATAAATTAACAAACTAAATTAAATGATCCTAACTCTTAAAAATTCTATAACCTAAACACATTTTTGAAAGTCTGTAACAATATCGAGATCGGGTAAAATTTGTGTAACTTAAGCTACTTTTTGGCATTAAAAATAAATTTGGTCGCTTGGTCTAGTATCAAGGGGGCACTGGCAACTTTTTTTTGCAAATAGATATGGAGGTCATGTAGCACCTCGTTTTAAAGGTCCTTGAATTTTCTACTTAACGCCGCTTTGTTTTTGAAAATCGACAAGGCCGTTCTAGACTTACAAGCCGATTTCATTAAAACCGCACTGTTTGTACAGTATTTAAACCAAATTTTAAACGGTTCTAAGTGTGGAACGGCTGGGCCGATTTTTAAAAACAAAGTAGCGTTGAGTAGAGAATTAAAGGGCCTTTAAAACAAGGTTCTACATGATTTCCATTTCTTTTGAAAAAAGTACCATTCAAAAGACAAAGTAATAACTATTTTAATATCATCACTGTATTTTTGTTAACAAATGGTCATTAACATTTGGTCATTAAATTTTAAATAGGGAAAAATTTGGAATTTTTAAACATTTTATTAGGATATTTTATTTTATATTTAAATTTTACACTTAAATCCGTTTCTAATGACAAAGGGCAACATACTGGTAAATTTTAATATTGCGACCATAGATCATTTATTTAAGAATTCCATAATTCGGATTACCTACTTGAATATGAGCTGACTAAATAATTTATTTAAATAGAATGGTTTTTTGAACATGACTTTTTGCGTTTAATTAGCAGGTTGGGCGAGAGCAATTTAGGTTGGGCGCTCGCCACACCGCGCTCACCCCTGGCCCCGCCACTGGTAACTAGTTAATAAGGTGCCACTTATTTTACATGCCCAGTGCTACAATTTTAACAACATACCATAAGTTTAATAAGACCGAATCAATTAGTAATTAGCAAATAAGTTTTTAGAATAAGTATTTAAGAAATCTTATGTAGAAAAAGCTTCTAATTACAAAATGGTAAACTCATTATTATTTTCAAAAAAAAAAACTATTAAATAATTTTCTTTAAATAAAACAAGTTTTTAGTAAATACACATTTATCTCTGGGAAAATTGTGCAAACTTGTTTACTTACCATTAAAATTTATAGTATAATTATTTATTACATTTTCATTTAAACGTAACTTTAATGTTCAACAACATCTATAATTGCATAAAGTGAATGTGTCAGATATTGGTTTAGGGTGACTTAGGATATAATCGACTTTCTTTTGTATAAAATTTTCGGCTAGATAGTGTGGACTTTGAAATCTTGTTAAGTCAAATAGGCGTGTTTTAGGTATGTTTTATTTCTTTATAATATTGTATAATTTATTACAATTATTACACTTTATTGTTTATCTTATATTATTATATTTTTAAAACCCATTTTATTGCGATACTGATACAGTATTATCGTGAAGAGTATGAAAAGTTTATATATTTTTTTTTGTACTTCCATTTTGGGAGAGGGGGAGTTGTACAGATGGAGTTTACAAGGGGTAAAATGGATCAAAACTTTAATTAAAAAAAAGGCAATCTTCATAAAAAAATTTTGCTTATAAAAAATATTATTCGCGAAAAAAATGCTTATTTTGTTTACAGGGTTCGCAAAACTTTAAAAACATGATTTTTTTCAAAGAGTAAACTACATTTATTTTTAATTTTTGAGCAGAATGTCAGTTTATTTTTAAATGGTATTAGCAAATGCAGAAATTATCAATGACTTTATTAAAATATTTCATGCAATTAATTTTGGTGTTACCACAAAATAACTATCTAGTATCTTCTTTGGTGTTACTAAAAATTAGTGGTTTTGCGTTTTTGAACAAAATAGCTTTGTTCGCGGGTTCGATTCTGAACCGGTTCTGGGACTATTCGCATGCGCAGTGAAGAAAGCAGCGTTTCCGAACTAATAAATAACTAGACATGCGCTTTAAAACAATTCTAAACCAGTTCAGTTCTGGTTCAGAATCAGTTACGAATAACTTACCGCGAACAAAGCTATATTGATGTAGAAAACTCTAGAATGACAACAAACAGTAATTTTATAATTTGTATTTAAACACCACAAATTTCTACCTGTAAACAAATGTGATTAAAGCGTTTTGAATTTTAAATTAGGATATTTTAGTCAAATGGAGGAGTTTTAATAGGTATATTAGGTCTGATATTTTTATCGACTACAAACTTTATTCTAAATAAATTTGCTAAATGACGTTTTGTGTCCCGTGCATAAAATGAACATTTTCTCTTCGTCAATCATATCTTTTTACAAGTAAAACTTTAAATCAAGAGTGACTATTTTTCGGAAAATACAATTTTTAATACATTAAATTTGCCCTCTTGTAAACTCCATCCATGGGCAGTCTGTGTATGCGACTAAAAACCAATATGTCTTAGATGCTCCTTAATTTGAAAGGGGTGCTGACCGACGTCTTGAAGGGGCTAAACCCCCTTCCCCCAGCCATATCCCTTAATTGCGCCCCTAGGTCTAATGTTCAACGGACGATGTAGTAGGCAGACGTGCCTCCAAACACTTTAATAACAAATATGTTTGTGATTATTTGAGCGTGGGTTTTCCTATAATACGATTTTTTCGTCTAATTACGTATAATAGTAATTTATCTAACAAATGCATAAAGTGATACTTTTTTTTACGAATGAGAAGTTTGACAGCACAAGCCGTTAGGCGAGTTCAGCAATCCCATGAGTAAAAAAAGACACTTTATGCATGTGTTACATACTATATTTTTTCCACGACCGTATAAAAATTTCCCAAATTACCATTTTATACATGTTTTATTTATCTAAACCCAAGCAAAATAAACTTTTAATAAGGATCGATCCCATTTAAGCCTATGTTCGCTAAATTTTGTGACGTAATCTTTTCCCGTAATTCTTTGTTTACAATCATACTGAAAGGTTTTTTCGAGGTTTTGGTGTTATTATTTTGCTTTTTAGTCATTGGACTTTTATATATGTTTCTATTTTATAGTTAAATTGAGTAGTTATTAGTAGTAATTAATACTGCAGTTACAAAGAACTTTAAAACCTGTAAACAGGGGTCAATGACCTTTGGATATTTTTTTACAGGGACTTTACGTTTAAATCGTTTTTAAGGGTAAGATACAATTTTTTTGTGTTTTTAGTGATATTTTATGGTATGTAAGTATTGGTTTATTTTGTCAGATAAAAAAATATTATGGCAAAAAGGTGACGTTACAAATATAACCTATATTTTTGGACAAATATAAAAACTCGAGCGGTCCTTATTAAATTGTTCATCTTCCTTGATCTTAACCTATTAATTTTAATTTTTACAGCACAGCCATTATACATATTGCAATAAAAATCATAGCCTCCTAATTTTTTTGAGAGACAATTATCCTCTTCATACCTATATGGATTTATTATTTAATTTTAGAAATTTGTATGTACTTACTTTTTGTAGATATAATACTAAAACAGTATAAATTTCTTTTCAATTTTTAGTCATCCAAATTCATTAATACTATTAATTTTCAATATATTTCTATAAAATTTATTTGCAAACAGTCAAATTTTAAAACTAGTGACACATGAACTAAAAGAAATAATGACGAAATCAATGGTAACTTGGCCGCTTGGTTCAGTTGATGTCACGTTTACTGTTTACATTGCAAAAATTGATGTTTAAGTTTATTGTAGTAGACAGTAAAACAAAAACTAATTAAAAATGTTAAAAAAGGTTACTTTTTTTAAACACTTTATGTAGTGCACTAGAATGGAGTACTTTAACTTCATGTTAATGACTTAAAAAACAGCATATGTTTTTTGATGGTCGTAGAAAAAAATTATTTTGATTTACCTAGTATTTTACAGTGGCGGCTTGTGACATTTTTCGGTGGGAGGGCACAAGCAAAAAAAATATGTATTCAAAGCTTACCCTCTATTTAAAAAGAAAGTCCATTCGCCTATTTTTCAGTAATTGTTTACTTATCGGACACCACGCCGATTTTGATCATTTTTGGCAAACCTGGTTTTTTGGGGCGCTGATTACGAATCTAAAAAATTTTTAGTCGGACACGTTTTGTTTGAGATATCCATCATTAACCTTGAATAGAAAACGAACCTGAATTCACCATATTCTCCTTTCTTTTTGCTCGCAAATCTTGAGTTTTCTGCTAAATTGGCACTTAATATTTGATTTCCACCCGTTAAAAACGTATTTTTTTCTTATTTTACCCATTTTTTCATAAAATTGCGAAGCTTTACTTTCAATCACAGTAACCATGGCGCCGCCTTTTCACGTCTGATGATGAATATCTTAAAAACGAAGTTGCCGACATAAAAGTCTTTCAAATTCGTAATCAGCGCCCCAATAAACCCCCGTATGCCAAAAACAAACATCACAATTGGCGACAGGTCCAATAAGTAAACAATTACTTATCTTTCTTATGGATACTTCGATCACTTTTTTATCGAAATCCGGAATGCACTGTATACAGGGTAGCTATTTGAAAACGAAACAGAGCTAATTTTCGACACTCATTTAATGAAAAACGCTTGAACCTCGTCGATTTTTGATTTTAGCAAAAAAAAACATATTTATATATAAGCAATGATATATTTTATTTAACTATTTATTTAAATAAAATAGATCGTTGATATAAGTATACTTTAAAAATTTAAATAAAAAACAGTTTTTTAAATTTTAATAATTTTTAAACCTATTTGCCAGTTATTTTAGTTAAATGTTCCTCGTGTTGGATTTAAATTAAAAATGTTCATAATTAGGGCTAATTAAAACTCAACATAAAAATACCTAAAAAAGTATTTAATGAAATAAAATAAAATGAATTGGAAAGTTCGCTGAATTCGATATTTTGTATGTTAGACCCAGTCAGGACCCACACACTGACTGCGCATAATTATTTATAACGGTGAGTAGTCATAATATACAGGATCGGCTAAATGATAGGCAATGTATGAAAAAGAGATAGTCCAACGTGAATACCGGCATGTAAACATGGGTGAATATTAGTGCTTGTTTTGTTATTGCATTACTGGCCAATATATTTTAAACTATTACTATACAGTATATTTAGCAAAATGAATTCGCCTATACTTCGGCCACTATAAATTGATAATGAATTTCTAGTAAGTAACTCTGGTTACTTACCAATAAAATACATTTTTTATTGTGGTAACTAGGGTTAACGACTTTTTAAACCAATGAAACACATTTCTTGTTCAGGTATTTTTCTTAATTTATTGTGAACATAATATAAAATCCTAAAAAGCTTTAACGCGTAATTTTAATGGTAAAATTGTTTTTTATGGCCAACGTAAATATTATAACTATTAAGTAAAAAATAATAAAATAATTTTAAAAAATATTAATTATAATTTTACAGGGTGTCCAGTAACTCTACAGACAAACTTTAAACAGTAAATCTACAAGAAAAAAATTATATGAACATATGTCCTCAACCTCTTAGTTTTTGAACTACGGGGTGTTAAAAATTAAAAAAATATATGTTTTTATTGTGACTCCTATACCAATTCAAATATTTAAAAAAATTGGGAGACTTCTCCTATGCATCAAAAGACATTTTTAGCAGATAAGAAATACCAGGGTTAGTTTAGAACAAATTTTATCTCTAGACTTGTTTTTATTTGATGAACGGTTTTCGCGTAAAAAAATAAAACGATTTTTTGCCATGGTTATTTATAATCTTATTATACAGTAAAAAAACACTTTTTTATTTATTCTTTAAAAGGATAGGGATTTTACCATGCCGAGAAATGTTTTGTATTTATTTACGTGAAATCCGTACATAAAATAAAAAGTCAAAAGATTAAATTTTTATCACCCCGTAGTTCATAAACTAAGACATTTAAAACATAAGTATGTTCATATGAAGTTTTGCTCTTATTTTTCATTGTAGCATCATGTCTTAAATTTTGTCGGTAGAATTACTGGATACCCTGAATAAAAAAATTGTATTTGGTTTTCTTAAAACCTGGTTCATACCAATATATGTAGGTAGGTTTTGATTTAAAGGGAATGAATTAAAGTACTTTAGCGTTTTGGTAAAATACTCAGTTAGTTAGACTTTATTAGAAAACTTGTTATTACTTTAGGTAAACAATGGATCCAAAAATTGCAGTAACTGTAAAACATGTCGATAAAAGCTATGAGAAAAACAAGATATTGGACAACCTTTCAATGACGGTGGAAAAAGGGATAATGTAAGTAAACATGGTTTACACTATACCTACTCTAATTTTGGCTGAAAGGGTTTTGATTAAAAAACTCTAAAAAATATAAATAAATAGAGTTCTTAACTCGTACCCTCGGTACATGTATGCCAAATCAGACCCAACTTGAAATATTGGTCTCATATCTGAAGAAGTACTTATCTCAGGACTCTTAGCATTCTGGATTTTAAACAAAGAAGATATATTTTTACCCTTCATAATGACTTCAAGTGCTTCCTTTTAATAATAGTCTTTTTAAAATATTGACCAATGTTGGTTTTTCTTTTTAATGGAACACCATCTAGTTTTCTCAAAAACTTAATTTTTTTACAAGTTTTGCAAAACTATATAACATTGTGGGTTTATTTTTATAAACAATGTAACAATAATAATTTCCAACTTTTTATTGAGAGATATGCTGCCTATATTGGTTAAGGCGGACTCACCATTTTATTGGATGGTCTTCTTGTTATCACACGCTCTGGACCAAATGGGACCGCTTCGAGATCCTGGTCAGGGTACACGAGCTGACCCGGTCTCAGCCGTGACTTACCCTAGGAACGAGCGTCGTTCGAAATCAAATAAGAAAAACCCCCAAAACCCAAAAAATTTAATTAAAAACGACGTTTCGGTGGCAAGTCTGCCACCGTTGTCAAGTTAAACAATTAAGTTAAAAATAAAATATAAAATATTAAACTAATATTTAAAAAAAATAAAAATGATTAAAATTTAGATTATTTTTGTATCTCAAACTCAGAAAATAGTTTGACATATGTGTTATGAGTGACATATGTATATATTGTAAAACTTAAGCCCCATATCTCTTACATTTTAATTACATATGTTAACAGCCGAAAACTTACACAGGGTCGTAAGTTTAAAAATACACGTTAATTTAACACATAATTATATATGTATACATATATAGTTATGTAAATTTAGAAATGCAGCATTTATCTGAGCAACATTTTTATGTCACTCATAACACATATGTCAAACTATTTTAGTTTGAGATACAAAAATAATCTAAATTTTAATCATTTTTATTTTAAATATTAGTTAATATTTGTATTTTTTTGTAACTTAATTTTTTAATTGACAGCGGTGGCAGACTTGCCACCGAAACGTCAGTTTTTAATTAGAATTTTTGGGTTTTTGGGGGGTTTTCTTTTATTTTGTTTCAGGCGACCGGCCAGTTCATAGTGCAATAGGGCTGAACAGGGTCAGCTCTTAGTGAGGTATCTCCGGGACCAGTACCGAAGCGGTCCCATTTTCCAGGCGTGTATTCCACTCTTATATTCCATATCCAAAATTCCGCAGTAGGCCATGCAAACAATTCAGTTACCAATTTTTTTATTAATTTAGTATTCACTGTGGGGTGGTGCTTACGTCACGACTTTTAAAATCGGATTTTGCTATTAAACAATATAACGCTTTTTCTTTTGTTATGTAAATTTAGAAAAGTAGCATTTATCTGAGCAACATTTTTAATTGATATACCGAATGTTCTCTAGCAGGTGGCTTACCCCTAAACCTTTTTCACATAAATATGCATCTATTTTACACCCTGATTATTTATATTTATTTAAATTGAAAATGATATTCCGAGTGCAATGACACTACTTTTGCCAGTTTAAACTTTTAATTCTAGAGTGCCATGAATACAATATAACACTATAATTGCGAAAAAAGTAAATTTTTACCAACAATTGAATATAACACAATCACGTAAGCTACGTATATAAGAAAAATCCATATTAACTAATTATTTTCCCTAATAGCATCAACCAGCACATTAACCTGTTTCTTTTGTAACTAATGTAATAACCAATAATTACCTATTGTATTTTTCAGAGCTCCCTAAGTTTTTTTATCAATAGTACGTTTCTGTGTTACAGAAAAAAGACCGTTAACAAGGATTTTTTTGATAAACTTGAAACTAAAATATTGATTGTGTCGTATTGTGTGTAGGAAAATACACTTTTTATCTATTATCCACCCTCGATCCATTTGAAAACTGACTTAAGGCCATAAATAAAATGTTGCAAACGTAGACTGTCACGTCTATTTTTCCGTGACTACTTGATCCAAAAATTTGTCGTTTTATCACAATCATGGCACTCTAGATTAAAAATTAAAAATAAAACATATAATAAAAAGTAATTGTCAAAAAGTGGCAAATTAGTGTCATCGTACTCGGAATGCCATTTTTTATTTGTATAAGTTATTGGGTGTCCCATTTAAAATAAGAATGTTAGAGTCGTTTCCGGCTAAACCGGAAGTGTTAGGAAACAACTTAATACGGGAAACAATGCATATTTATGTGACATACCTAGTTACCAAATTTTATTTCTATCTAATAATAACTGAGATATTACCCAGTTGCAACAAAAATGGGACGCGCTATACACGGCATTTTCAGATTCAAATTTTAGAAAACCTTGCCACTTTTAAAAAGAAAAGAAGTCTTGAAAAACGTCTTAGTTAATTGACTTTTTTCCAGTGTAATGTTTTTAAAACATTTGAACATATGTAATTAAAATGAAAGATATGGGGCTTAATTTTTTTACATTTGCAGATACGGACTTCTTGGTGCAAGTGGCTGCGGTAAGACAACCTTGTTAGGTTGTATAATTGGTAGAAAAATCACAGACAGGGGAGAAATACAAGTTTTTGGCAAAAAACCTGGATTAAAGGGCAGTGGTGTGCCAGGGTCAAATATCGGATATATGCCACAAGTATGATGAATTTGATTTGTTAATAACATAGGTATTTTTTAAAATCTAAGGTTAACTAATTAAAAGGGCGATTTTATAACTATAATAAAAGAAAACATGTCAAGGTTTTATGTATTTCTATTAAAGATACTAAAGTAACCAAAGTTAATCTGTAAAATATATCAATAAATTTCTAGCTATCAGCGTTAAGTCAATATTAACTGTTTAAAAGGACATACTTCCAACGATTAATCAAATTAAGGCGTTCACCCAATTATAGATAAAAAAGTTGGCTATGCCACTGTATTTGGTGAGGATAATTAACTGTGGTTATGTGGTTTGTGCATAAGATTTGTGCCAAAGTTACTATCAAGTCCTGTCATTTCACACCAAATATAACCACTGCTAATATCGTTGAATCTTTGATATGTCGCCTGAATTAGATAATTGTTCATTAGTAAACTTTATTTTCTAAAGGGCACTTTATAGAACGCTTGTTTATAATTAAATTAAATTAATTATCTAGGGGTGGTGACAGTAACCCCTAAACGCTTAAGAAAAAAGTGGGGTTAACTAATACTTTGTGTTAATTGTCTTTTAAACAATACTATAAATTTATTTTTTTGTTTACTACTTTTTAAAAATATTACACAAAAATAGTTATTTACACCCTCAATTACACCGGTCAACAATTTGTTTTTTTTTGGGTTTCTGTTCTCATGCCTAAATTCTTATTGTAGCCATGGAAAAACAATTTAATTTTAATTTTATTTGTTTTAAGTTTGCTTTTGCCTGATTAACGTTGATAAGTATTTTTAATATAAGAGTGCTTATACAAACATAAAAGAAATATAACTAGAAAAAATATGGTTCTTCATTACTGTTTCCAAAAATAAAAATTATTTTTTAAATCATTTGATTTGCAACAAATTTGACCTGACCATATGCAAGTTTTTTTTATTGATAATTTTACAAAAAAAAGCTATTCTTTATGAAAGGTTCTGGTCTAAAACCTAATGTGCAATCATCTGATATTAATTTTTGCAGTGGTATACAAGGTATGTCAAAAAATGTAACTTTTGTTCAAGAGATCCAAAGCTTTTGACCAGGTCTGACATGCCGCACTTCTTAATAAACTTCTCTTCTATGGTCTTTCAACTAAACTCTGTACTTGGCTCTCTAGTTATCTATCTGATCGATGTATATCGGTTATTGTGAACGGCCATTCTTCAAGCTTTCACCAAGTAAATGCTGGAGTGTCTCAGGGCTCAGTTCTGGCACCAACATTGTTTCTTCTTCACATTAACGACCTTCTCTCTCCAGTTTTCAGGTCCCTAAACCCATCACTAAACCTAATTTGGAAAACAAACGCAGAGCGATTCAAATATCTCTTTTGCAGGATCTTAATTTAATATTGGATTGGGGCGCCAAAAATCTCGATCCATTTTAATGCATCCAAAACACAATCATATTCTTTGTCGCGAAAACAGTCATCAAATACTTATCCTCTACTTATGAGCGGCCAAGTTTTACAGAGCCAAGACATCTTTCATTATGTGGGCGTTACTTTTGAAAGTAACCTTAACTGGCATAAACACATTATATCTATAGCCACGGCAGCTTCAAAAAGCTTGGATTTCTCTTTCAAGCCAAAAAGTATTTTCCCCTTTTAATTTATACACTTTATATGTGTCCCAAATCCGACCTCCCTTGGAATATTGTTCTCATGTCTGGGACATGGCGTCCCCCACAACCCTAAGCATTCTTGATTCCATTCAAAGAAGAGCTATTCGTCTTATTAATGATCTTTCACTTACAGAAAGGCTTCTCTTTCTTGTCCATCGTCGGGCTGTGGGGGATTTATCGCTTTTTATAGGTACTCCCATGGCTTCTGCACTGAAGAATTGTCCAGTATAGTTCCTCCACTCACGGTTCCCAACAGAGAAACTCGTGGTCCCGCGCGTATGCATCTCTATACGGTCCAACTGGACAGGCCCCGAACTTCTCATTTTGTTTTTCTTTTATCCCTTGAGTTTCTAGAATGTGGAACCTGCTACCGGCGAAGGTCTTTCCTTCCCCCAAATCTTTAAGTATTTAAGTCCCGTGTCAACAAACTCCCTCTTACCTCACTTGAGACACCCACGGTACGTTAGTATTTAGGCTCTTAGCTTTCAATATTATAAAAAATAGAGGTACTTTTCTCTTTAGCAAAATTCACATTTTTGACATACCGCGTATACCACTACAAAAAATTAATATCTGATGATTGCATTTTAGGTTTTAGACCATGCAGAATATTTTATAAAGAATATTTTTTTGTAAAATTAATAACTAAAAAGTGCAAACTTTATGATTTCATAGGTTTATTGAGTTTTTTGTTAAATGTCTCTCTTTTCTTAAATGATACCTTGTTGCAAATTTATCCTGTATTGCCGTCTACAAAATAATGGACAGTACTTTGAAAACCTCCCAAATTAAAGTAGACATAAATGTAATCCCATGTATTTTTCGATGCTGATTCCGATCCCGAGTTTCAGAATGGCCTTACACGTCTGAAATTGGTTCCACTGGCCGAAATAGGCCCTGAAATACGGTTTCTGGGATACGGCGGGATCGAGGGGTGCATTCTAAACCCAAAGCCGGATATATTAAAATCTGGAACTTACTCTAAAAGTTTTTGCTCTGTTGAAATTTCCAGTTTGGGACCGGAAAAAATATCCCCTAGGGACGGAAAAAATCGTGTTTCCGACGTAACAAGTACAACAGTGGAATTTTGTGTACTTTTAAATTCGTTCGCTTAGATTGTGCTCGACAGGTTTTATGCTCAAGTGAAATTTCCTGTTGGAAACCGAAAAAAGGCCCCTTAGAGGCCGAAAAATTATGTCTGACGTAGCAATTACAACAGTAATATTTATACAGGGTGTCCGGAAAAGTGAGATCAAAAATGATAGGAGTAACAGGAGTCAAAATAATGTTAATACTTTATGTAAAAAAGTTCCATCGCGTTTCTTTAAGGAGATATTGACCTTCAAAGTTGGTTTAAAAAATATTTTAATTATAACTTTTGAACTGTTGCCAAAGTACCAATGATATTTGGACTACTAAAAAATAACCTCACAATAATGCTTCTTTCCATAGGTAAACGGCTGTTCAGTAAGCCGGAATTATACAGGGTGTGACAATTTTTTTCATTTAATGTATGCATTTTTAACACTGGTGACAAATTTGTCATTTTGCTTTGACCGTTTAATTTCTTTATCATTTTTGTACAAAAAAGGTGTAAATTATTTAAATCGATATCTTGGACCGTTTTTCAGCATTTTGTACGTATTAAAAAATTCAATATTTTGATAAAATTATTAAAATGTGGTAAAATTAATAAAAACGGTGTTTGTGTCCTAAACTTTTAAAACATTAAAAAGTGTTTTTAATAATTTTACCATGTTTTAAAAATTTTCTGAAAAAAAATGGAATTTTTATCACTTACAAAATGCTGGTATGTCTAGATTTAAAATGCGATTTTATGAAAAACGGTCCAAAATATCGATTTTAATAGTCTTTTTTTTTTGTACAAAAATGATGAAGGAATTAACAAAAAAATCGACACACCCTGTATAATTTTGACTTACTGAACAGCCGTTTATCTATGGAAATAAGCATTACTATGAGGTTATTTAGTAGCCCAAATATCATTGGTACTGTGGAAACAGTTCAAAAGCTATAATTAAAATAAGTTTTTTTATACAAACTTTGAAGCGCAATTGAATTTTTTTTTATATGAAATACTAGCATTACTTTGGCTTACTCTTTCACCCTTATTATTTATGACCTAACCTTGTTGAACAACCTGTATATTAGAAATGGCACAAAGATATCAAGGAAAGTGGGATATTCATATGATACCGGATATCTGTTGGTCACTAAAGAGGGACACAACAGAAATCCATAAGCGCCAGGCTGTGCGGCGATCCTTTGATTATAAGATTCAAAGATAGTACAAAAGGAGATTATGAAACCAAAATCCTACCTCCACTTATGGTATCATGTTGATGAGTTAAGATTTAGCGTTGCGAAAAATGTTAGCATTCCATCGTCACGATTCCGTCGCACTATGGGATAGACATCCATTATCTTGTCCAAAAAGCAACTTTAAAATTTAAATGGCTTATGCTGTGTATTTTAAAGTAGATACTCCAAACTGCATGTACAAAAAAATATAAAAGGATTTGACGACTTCTATTAGGTTTATAAGAAACTTAAAAATGTATTTTAAGAATAAATGAAAATCATACAACTAAGAATAATTCAATAATAATTGAAAAGTGTTTTAGCTTTGCCGCAAAAATTGCAATGATTTATATTATTCTTACCTAAGTAGATTAGACGGACAAAGTGCAAAATGTAACGACGCTAATAGCCAGCAAGGACTAAGGCGCCGGAACACACTTTGCCGTGTCCTGCGCAACCCTAGACATGCGGACCCCACTCAGTTGCTAGGTTCAGTATTGCCCCCTGGGTCGGGACGAGGTCTTAAGTTGTCGCTCATAGGACCGTGGTTCGGAAAGCACGTATAAGCTGTAGGTCCCGCCTGGCTGACATCACCCAGACGTAAAACGACAGGGCGCAGTCGAGCAGCTATAGTGCATGGGTTATCTCGGCCCTATTTTAAGGTCTAACCAAGTAGACATAAATATATACCATTTAATTTACTAAGTTTATTATTAGCCTAGTTTACTACAAATAAAGTAAAATAATTTAAAAATAAAAGCTATTGTTGTGTTTGCGATGCAAAATCTTGCGAAGTCTCGCTACTTTTGTCAAATATTTTTTAGAGTGTTCTTTATCAGTTTTTGTACTAACAAACTCCTTGCTACTTTAGGCTACTTCTGAGTTAAAGAACAGATAGATTTTTTTATAATTAATAGGGTTTTTATTTAAAAATTATTTTTTTTGTCCTACTCTGTATATCTTAAACGATAAAAGCAGTCTGGTGAAAGATATGGATACTACAGGATTGACACAACAAAACAGTGTTTTTAGTTACCTTATACGTTAAAAAATAAAAAAATTAGTGAGGTGAGAATGTATTACGCTTCTAATGAAAATAATAAAATATTCTTTAGATTTGGATGGTCATATTTCCGAAACTAATTTGGATAGACATATGAAATGTGGTATTTTTAAAAGTTTTCTAAAAGATCTTTTTAATGGTGTTATAATATATAAGGTGTTCCATTTAAAAATTCATACTGATTGTCGTACCTTGTACCTTATATATCATACAAGATAATAAAAATCCGATTACTGATTAAAAACTACAGAATTGACTAAACAAGCTGCTATTTAAGTTTATTATGTACAATAAAAAAATAATAAAGTTAATAGGGTTGTTCCCTAAAACCACTGGTAATAATGCATGATATTTTTTCAATATTTTTCCAGTAAAGAGCACCTAATTTTAAGTTGGAGTTTTAGAATATTGGCCAAAAAATTTCATTTCTATCCCATAGTGCGACTCCCGACACTGGATTTGTTTTTGGTGATTTTCGTGGTCCCGAACAGGAGATTCCAATTGACCAAAGACTTTTAAGCACTGTTTAAGTTCCGAAATTTAAAAGTACATAAAAATACCACTGTAGCAATTGGGACGTCCAAAATATAATTTTTCGTCCCCTAAGGAGTCATTTTTCCGGTCCCAAACAGGAAATTTTAATTGGCCATAAACTTAGGAAACACAGTCTAGGATACAGGATTTAGAGCTGCATAAAAATCTTACTAACGCAATTGGCAAGTCCGAAACCCAATTTTCCAGCCCCCAAAGGGTTAGGTATTTGTCGAGCACAAATTCGGCTTTGGCTTTTATCGCAACTCTTGATAACTAACTCTTTTTCCGATTTTCCAATAGTATTAAATAAAAAAGTGATGTGTATTTTACCTTTGAAAAACATTAAAAACCTTTTAATACCAGATATCACTCAAACTCTCTTCCCAATTAGGATTTTAGGGGTCTTTTACCACCCCTAGAGAGTTAGTACATTTAATGTAAAAATGAATAAGTACAAGCTATAAAGTGTCCCAAAAAGAAAAAAACATGCAATTTTTCCGATTTAATTTTAAGGCTGACATATTAAAGGTGGTACGTTTTCAGATTGACACACTGTATACATAATTTTTACAATATAAATTTATTATTATCCAGTCTTTTTTCTAAGCATTTATTTATGGAATAATTTATTTATTAGAAAATTTGTATTTGAATATATTTCTTCTTGATATTTTAGGATATTGCCCTTGTAACTGAATATACTGTAAAAGAAACAGTATATTTTTTGGAAGAATTGCGGGAATGGAAGATAATGCTATATACAAACGCTTTAACGAGTTAACGGAATTATTGGATTTGCCTCTAAGTCACAAGTACGTCTTTTTTATTATCTTAACTTTGGGCTGTTATTTACTGCTACTATTTATACACTTTCTTTATTTTCTTAACAGGAATTTAATAATGGATGTTTAAGTTTTGTTTCATTTGTAATTAGTTTTCAAGCACTATGAGCACAAATTTGTGCTCATTTACAGGGTTTTGTGTTACAAATTTTGTTAAGAAAATTTACTGACCAGAACTAACCAAAACTAAAGAAGTTCTAAAAACAATAGGGATACATAAAAACTGCATTTTTATTTGCTTAATCTTAAGAATGCCAAAAATATTACACACATTCACACAGTTAGCAACGCACTTTTTTTTAATCAGAAAAAAATTCAGTTGCCGCTCGAAGCGCCACTGTACTTATTAAATGTAATCAAGGTAGTAAAAAATTACCGTCTTAATGAATAACATTGCCAAATTAAAGCAAAATTGCTTAAAAGATATATAAGATACGTAAAAAAAAACATTTTCTTTGTTACATGCTTAACACCCTGTAACTTGACAACGAGGAATTTGCGGACCCATGTTTATATATACATTAGAATCTTCCCTTAAATTTTAAAACAAAATTATCTAACAACCTGTAAAAAATCTATAGATAGGGGAAAATAGTCCAAATGCTCGTAATGTTATGTTATTTAACTCTCTATAAAAAAATTAAACCCTTTTACAAAACTGCAACAAAAAACATTTTTTATACTTTAGAAAATCCCAATAATCATCAATAATTAACTTATGTTATTTAAAAGGATTTTGTCTGTGCGATTTTCCACTTTAATACTGAATTGTCGTGGTACAACATTAAAGTTCAAAGGGGCATGTTTATACACATTAATACCTAATGTGTTGAACCCCAGCAGGTAAAGATTAGACAAAAAGACATGCATTTAAAATATGCCGGTTGCCTAAATAGAGTAAAAAATAATAAAATTTGGTTTCCTGTGGAGATACGTATCCAGGTAAACGTTAAATACAGAATATTTACTTTAAAACGAAGAAGTTTTTGTTAATTCCTTCTTTTTTAGCGCGCCCCAATAAAAAAATGTATTAGGTATCTATATTCTTTGGCACACAAAACGAGAGTATTTAAGTGATATAAAAACGGAAACTATTAGTATTCTAAAAATTTTAAACCTATGTGCTTTGGTTAACTACTTTAAATAGCTATTTATTGTTCTAGATTTATCTCAGAGTGCAGCGGTGGTGAGCAAAGAAGAGTATCATTAGCCGCTGCGATAGTTCATGAACCTCAATTACTGATACTTGATGAGCCCACAGTGGGTGTAGACTCACTTTTAAGAGATAAGCAAGTTGTATTTTATAACCTAAATATGTAAAAAAATATTAAGAGCACATTTTAAAACAATAATAATAATAACTCATTAGGATAAAAAAATATTAGTAATTTTTTAGGTTTAAAAATTATTCAGAGTATGACGCTCAATTTCTTTCGTACATTTTCCGTTTATGCTAATTTTATTGCATTTAACAAAGTTTTTAATTTATGCCAGTTCATATTAATAACCAAATATTTAAATTATAAAAAAGGATTATTATGGCGAAAGTTCAAATTTTTATGTACATAATACTGGGATGTCAAGTTACAATTTAAAAGATTATGACTTTTACTGTATTCGGTGCATCAATGTTATAATATTTGTAATTATTTCTATTACTTGTAAAGCTTTTAACGATTTCTTTTAATAATTGAAGACCTTAAATTCAAAAGGTCTGATGTGCCATTTAGGTATTTAAAAGTTATGTATGTGTTATGTAAAAAAAACATTGAATAATCTGTATAACGGCACATAAGATACGCTATCAATATCCCAACTTTTAGAAGTGGGTTTTTTATTGATGGCTGTGTAACCCTCTTAATATTGTAAGGCTTAAAATTTTATTTTTGGCATTTTTTGGCACTTAGACCCTTTTGAAGTTAAAGTCTTTAATTTCTTATTTTAGGATTTGGAATTATTTTTACATTTAGTTCGTGTTCAAGGAAAATCAATTTTAATGACAACACATTATATTGAAGAATGTAAGGATGCAAATAGGGTAATTTTTATTAAACCACGTTGTGGTGGTTTTTTAAATAACTTTTAGAAGTTGTTAACAATTTATTACTTTTTCACAATTAGTAAATACCAAGCAAACCTAAGCTATACAAATTTAAAGTGTTTTTTTATTAGTAAATTTAAAGTTGGTTAAATATTTATTATTCTTTAATAATATCATGTTTAAGATTGGTTTTATGAGAAGTGGAAAACTATTAGCGGAAGATTCGCCAAGTAATATTTTAGCATTTTATCAAACTGAAACCTTAGAACAAGCATTTTTCAAGATGTGTTTTAAAGATAATCAAGAACATTTAGAAGGTTTAATAGATAAACACGAAGAACCCAGGATAGATAGACCTTCGACTTCAAGTTCCGTACAAAGTTTGGATACGGATTACGGATCTTCTAAAGTAGGTCACTATTGATACTTATAGCACCACTAACTAGAACTAACCACGCTTGGTAATTTAATTCATAATAATAAAGACGTTAGGATAAGATTCTTCCTAGAGTGTTTAAATTTTCATTTCTCTAAGTATTATATTTTATGTTTTAGACCACTTCAATAACACTTACTATTTTAGATTTTATTCAAAGCAAAGTTTATCTCTTAAGCCGCGTCCAGACTTGCAACAATTCTCCGAAACATCCGTCCAAACAAACCAACTTATTTTCGCGCTCCTTTGATGCAAAAACCGACAAGCTCTGAATCACCGCGGAATCATTCGCCAAGTCCTTGAAACGACGTGAATTCCGTCTACGTCCACGTCCGCGCTATGTGGGGCTACGTGGCGCGCTATTCGGCGCATCGCATTGTTGCGTGTCTGGTCGCAGCATTAGATAACTTGACTAATCTTACACTCACAACAGCTTCTTTCTTCTTTTTCTTTTTGGTTAAAAAGTACTGTTATATTTATAAAAAACTTATACATTCTGTAATATCCTGTATAATCCCAAATTTTCCAATTAATTGATTAAATTGCGAATAGCTAGTAATAGGTTGCTCGTACTGCAAATGAAATAAATAAAATCATCTTTAGCTATCGGATTAAAGAAAATTGATCCGCATTTACCAACATTTAACACTTTACTTACATTTAAAGTTATTTAAAGTATTCTAGTATAAAGGTTAATACCTAATAATTTACTTATACTTTTAGAATCTGATCCAAAACAGCTACAAAAAGTCCAGAACATTTTTGGGAATTCATGTTAAAACAATGCGAGCTCTTTTTAGAAAAGAACTGGAAGCAGTTTTACAGAAACATATTGTGTTAAAGAGACAATAACTAGTTTCACAAATTACTGTTCATATGAAGCCTCTACCCTTATTTCGTCAAGTAGAATTACCCTTTCGTTTCAGATTAATTTTTGAATCACCCTGTATAAACATTTCATTAAATACAAAACTTTGCACCGCTATATTTTACCAGCATACGCAAGGCAGCGGGCTCGTTGCTGGAATTTGTGGCCGTTTCCTTTACTTGTCTACGAACGTTTTAAAGTAGTTGAACCTGCATAAACAATTTTGGTTTAATTAACTTTATTTCCAAACTGTAATACCGTTAAAATAAATGACATAAAAACTTACGAAAAACCTTGTATAATACATGTAAAGCACAAACCCACTTTATTTTTTTTAATGGGCATGTCATATCTGTAGATAGTAATCCCAGACCGCCGTTTACACTCTAGTGTCTAATCTAATTGATGAATCATGTTATGTTTTATAAGTCATTAAAAATTTACAGGTGAAGGGTTAAAAACAATAACTAGTTGTGACAAAATACTGTCCATCTCGTTTGTTTTATACAGGGTGTCTCTTATAAAGAATTAATGCTTCCACAAATTCTAACGATATGACGATCTAACCCAACCTACCTTAGTCCAAACCTAATTATTTCGGAAGTACGGAATGTCTCAAGATGTCATTTTTGCCAATTTGGTTTATTGTTATGTTTTATAACGTCAATAAAATTACAGTTGAAGAGGTCAGTGGATAAAGGTGTATGTATATGACATTTTGTTATTCTGATATTTGTACTGCAACAAGTTAATATTTGCCCATTTTTTATTAACTTTAAACATGTCATTTTTTTAATAAATAAAAATAAAATATTTTGTCTGCTTGTGATGTAAAATCCAGAAAAAAATAAGCTATAAGCTTGTTAAAATATAAATTTCCACCAAACAAGTAATTAGTAACATAACACCTTCATTCATTGACATCTTTATTTGTATTTTTCTCTACATCACAAAAATGTTAAATTTAAACTTTTAAAAAATAGTACATTGTAATTTAGAACTATCTTAAAAATTTAAAAATGGTTAAATATACAGGGTGTTTTATTAAAAATTCCCAAATCAAAGTAATTCTTGGTTAAACCAACACCTATACCAAGTATCATTCAATTATGTCTATATAATACTCTATGGCTTGTCTAATAAATTCTTCACAACTTGGACGTTTTACCCAAATTATAAATAAGGAAACAATAGCTTCTTTGTTAAAAAAATATCTTGACTATTGTGATGAAAATACCTGTAAGTATATTTAAAATTTAATATTTTTATATATTTTTTGTAGTGGACTCATACTTTTTGGAGTAATACCACTTTCGCAAACAGTATTTTTTATTTATGCTATAGGAGGTGATATTAAAGGCCTAAAATTAGGAATAATAAATGATGAACTGCCCTTATCAGAATGCCAAAACTATAACAAAAAGATATGACAGCCTTACCTAATTATACAACCTATGAATGTACATTTGTAAATATAAGTTGTAGATTTTTGGACTATTTGGAACATCCTATGATTAGCAAGGTAACATTATTTATACATATGGTTCTTTATTAAAAAAAAATAGATACTTGACCCTATGTACTTACAAACGATTTAACATTTATTATTGGAAACGCAGGCTGAGATTCTGTAAGAAAATATTATCGGTATAAAGGTAAAACTAACTAAGTAACAATTTTATGTTTTGGAGATATCAGCACTTTGATTTAAAATTTGCTTGAAAAAAAAAAAAGAAAAGCCTTTGCTATCATGTTCTATATTGAAAACTAAAATTAAGCGACTTGGAAACGTTGCAGTTGCAAATTTAGAACATAATGACATATCTTAATCAAGTTTTGCTTTCTGTTGTTGCAGTTCATATTCTATTTTTAAAGAATTCTTATGATTTATGGGATGAATGTAATAAAGAAGTAAGAAAATAGTTAGTCTACAACTACTGTTGAAGCGTTTAAGTGGTTGCCATCATGGATTTCGTTAAAAATTCAGCAATGAACCAAAACGTGCGAAGTCAGTTTTGGTTTATCTGCAGTTCAAGTCTAAATAACAAAGAACTCGCGCTTTATGAAGCTATAAATAAGTTCTCGAAACACTGACTATTATCCTGCGTTGTGTTATTTAGGTTGTCAAACAATGTACCTAATATTTTTCATACAATTTAATATCTAATGAAGTAATTTATGTAAATATTCTTCGCCAAATTGAATCTAGATACCCATTTTTTTTATCAGCTGTCTGGCTAAGTTGCAACACTGTGCCCCTTAATTTAAATTTTCAATTGCTATCAAAAGTAATAGATTCGATAAGGGAGTTGCTTCTAATTTCTTACGACAAAAAATATCCAAAAACGTCAGAAGCAACAGTTTTCGTGAATTTTACCTTTTTTGTAACCTAGTAATTTTATCACTTATAGTGCATAAACTATAGTTATGTAAGTGCACATAAAAACACTGAAAAAATTGTTAGCTTATTAAACTTAAAACTAAATTAATGGTTTGACTTAATACACCATCGATTAATATCCTGTCTCGATTTTTGAATCCAAAAACTCACTAAGGCCCAGTTGCACAAAGCAGGTTCTAACTCAGTTCTACTGAACTGAGGTCAGGCCTTTGAACTTTCCGTAATATCTCCATGTCTTTCAATTCATTGACACTGACAGCAATATTGAAATTTTACGGAAAGTTTATAGGTCTGACCTCACTTCAGTAGAACTGAGTTTGAACCTGCTTTGTCAAATGGGCCTAAGTAACACATACGAAATATTATTTACCTAAGTTTAAGTTACTTAGAAAGGTTTACCGTTACCACAAAAAATTTTTTGCACTTAGTGAAATTTAATATTTTACTTTTGGCTTTATAAGTCAAACATGGCAGTTTTGAGTTGTTCATATGATAAAACTATTACCGCAAGTAACTCGGGTGTGTTTAACCCATTTTTTGAGAAAAATGTTACTTAGTGGCTTTTACCTTTATACCGATGAGGATATAGTCCGAGAGCTGGTAACAAATTTTGAGCAGGTATTTAAGGCACAATGAAAATCATCCACAATACTTTTCTAACAATTAAAAGAGTTTTTGATTATTTTCGAAAACAGGACGCTCTTTTATATTATTTTTTGTAAATAAAAACTTTTCAAGAGTTAAAATTCTGAAATATTTAATTCTGGCATATTGGCAATTTAATTAAGTGAGCAGCAGTGTTGCAATTCGGTCAATTAACTCATAAAAATGGGAATCTGGATCAAAAGTGTCGAAAAATATTTACCATATTTACAGAAATATACGATTTTGGGTTTGTATCTCGGCTAGAAGCAAAAGCACTTTTGAAAACAAGGCATTGAATTTCAGACAAAATAAAAGGCATTATTGTCTAAAAATCTAAATAAAACAAAGAGTAGTTACCAGCTAACGTTTCGTGTAATTTTATAAAGTCACAACACGTAAGTTCTTGAATATTTAAACACATAAACTGCAATTTTTAGAATGGGTAAAGTGCAAATTTTAATACTATTTGGCAGCAAATAAATCTAAAAGAGCTTACCACTGTTCACTTCTTTTTATAAAAGCCCCTTAAAAACATTGGTATAAAGTCTTAGAAGAAAACTGATATTAAAGGTTAAATATTGTAAAATAATAAATAATTTGTTACTTAGATCCTTTCGCTTCATACCCCTTTAATTATGAAGTTGAAATAAGGCTAAATAAGGCTTTACTTTCAATTAAATTATTAAAATAGCATTCTCTATACAGGGTGTTACCAAATGTTGTTAAGAAAATTTAATGGCAGATTCTACATCAGAAAATATAAAGAAAAGTAAATATAAATATGGGTTCGCAAATTTCTATTTCTTAAGATACAGGCTGTTAAACTAAAAACTAAAAAAACCTCGAAAACTCCTATTTTAGTAAAAATTGTAAGGCTGGATATACTCCTTATTTAAATAAGTATTTATTGTTATTGTTACATAATTGCTAGTAATAAAAAATATATAACCTAATTTTTAAAAGGATAAGTTTCCCTTTAATGGTTAAAAATTAAATGGATTTTATTTTTTTCTCTTAAACCAAACAAGATACAAAAAAAAATAGGAGGCATAAAATTGGATTTTCATTTGCTTAATCTAAAGAAAGCACCAAATTTTACACACGTTTACAAAGTCAGTGGCCCACCGTTTTTTTGTTGGAAATATTCCTTCAGTTGCCTCTTGAGATGTCACTGGACTTATATTAAATGTAATAAAGTTAGTAATAAATTACCCTCCTAATGCCATAAAGAACATCGCTAAATTAAAACAAAGTTGGGTATAGGATATATAGGATATAAAAAAATATTTTTACAAGCTTAACACCCCGTGTTTTGAGAACGAGGAATTTGTGGACCCATGCTTATATATGCATTTTTTTATATGTTTAATAGTAAAATCTGCTCTTTAAATTTTCCTACCAACATTCTGTAACACCCTGTATGTATAATTAATTTATAGGTATACTATAATACTTTGGCTGAAGCAACAGATGGTATTCTTCATGGAAAAAACTTAGGGGTCATATATATATAGGTCCGAATTTTACAGAATCTTACCAGGAAAGGGTATGTTTAACCAAAAAAATATATTAAAGGTGGTAGACAATGTTTATTTTTTAATAATACTACTAACTAACCAATTGGTCAGTTAAGTTAGTTCATTGGTAAGTTATCACTTGAAAACGGTTGAAGACAGACACCATCCGAAACGTCGGGTATCAGTTAAAATAAAAGACAAGGAAGTCCAAAAAAGTAATATTATTTAAAAAATATATATTTTTGAGACATATAAAGTGATTAAAAATACAGGGTGTTTTAAAACTAAACGTAATTCCGTTAGTAGCATCTTTATTTTCGTTATTCCCATCATGGAAAATAATTATAAAATCGTAAATTATATTACTAGCGCTAAAAGTAGAAAATAATTTAAATGTTTGAAATATCCTGTATAGGATATTTAGAAAAAGGTGACTCTTTACGTCAAAAATGGTAAAAAAAATTGTGGTAAATCTCTCCAAAGATTCTAGCCTCTTTTGTGATGTTTCTGAATTAAATTGTCAGACCCCTAAAAATAACATATTGTTAATATTTATTTTAGTAATGAGCTATAAGGAGAGAAAGACTTTTAGAAGCGACGTCGGTCAATAAATATAGATACATTGGTACATACTCCTAAGGGGGCGTCCATAAATTACGTGAGACATTTAGGAAAGGGAGGAGGTCGAGGTGAATTTCACCCAATCTCACCATGGGAGGAGGGGAGGATTGAAGATATGTTCTGTAGTTTGGCGGATTCATTTAATGGATGGTACTTCTTTGGGTACACGCCAAAATTAAATTAAAATTACTAAAAACCAAAAAAATTTAAACAAGTAAAAAGATAATTAAAAATCGACGTTTCGGTGGCAAATCTGCCACCGTTGTCAAGACAAACAACAATAAAATAATAAAAATGAAAACTTACTATTATTCAGGCTTTAAAATTCAAATTTTTTATGTTTTTTCTCGGATATTCTGAAAATTTTGACATTAAATGTCAAAACATGTTTATTTGGTTATAGTGTCATGGTGACATAGATAACTGGTTGCTGGTGTATTGATTGTTTATTTTAAAAAAGGTGAATGGTTAGTTAATTTTTAGTCTTCCTGAAGATACTTCAGTATCAAGCAAAGGCAACCAAGTGTTATTTAAATTAACTGAAATTGATGCTACACAATTATCTTTATTTAATAATATATACGCACTTTCTTTGATTTTGCGTTTTTTAGAACAAGTTTCCTTTGCTAAAATGCTCGAAGCATCCCAGTTTATTCTATGATTGTTATCAAATGCGTGTTGGCAGATTTTTGATTTATGAAATTCTGTGTTTTTAATGTATGATCTGTGTTCTTTTATGCGTTTGGCTAATGGTCTACAAGTTTCACCTATATAAAACTTATTGCATTCGCAAGGTATTTTATAAATGACATTTTTTGTATTTTTATTTAAGTTGTATGGTTTTGTTTTTGTTAATTGAGATCTGATTGTGTTTTTGTGTTTTAAAGATTGTGCGAATATGAAATTTATGCCCTATTCGTTGAATTTTATTTGATAATCCGGGAATGTATGGTAAAAATAAATTTGTAATAGGTCTATTTTGATTTTGTCTTATAACTGGAGTTTCAAATTCAAGGAAACAATTATTTATAAAATCAAGAGGATAATTATTTTGAATTAAAATATTTTTTAAATAATCTTTTTCAATATTTATATTTTGATTAGAACAAATGACTTTAATTCTATCAAATAGACTTTTTACAACTCCCTTTTTAACCATTATTGGGTGATTTGAGTTAAAATTTAAGTATCTATTTGTATGTGTAGGTTTTCTGTAGATTATTGTTTCAAAATTGTTTAAATCTTTTTTATTAAAATGTCAAGAAATGGTAGTTGTGAGTTGTTTTCTTTTTCTAACGTAAACTTAATTGTTGGTTCTTGTGTATTAATGTGTGTTAAAAATTATTTAAACAGTGTTCGTCATGTTGGTATATAGAAAAAATGTCATCTATATATCTCCACCAAACTAAAGGTTTATATTGATAATTTTCTACAAAATTTGATTCAAAATTTTCCATAAAAATATTACTTAATAAAGGTGATAAAGGTGAACCCATAGCCATGCCAGAGGTTTGTTTATAAAAATCAGTGTTATATTGAAAATATGTTGTTTTGACACAAAAGTTAAAAGCTCAAGAATAGTGTTTATGCTTAATTTTGTTCTTTCGCCAAAATGGACATCATTTTCTAATTTATTTCTAACAATATTTAATGTTTTATTCACTGGGACATTTGTGAATAAACTAACAACATCAAAACTTACCAGTGTATTATTTGGATCAATATCAATGTTTGATAATTTCTCTAAGAAATGTTTAGAATTTTTAATGTATGTATCAGTGTTGTTTACCAAAGGATCTAAAATGGTAAGTAAAAATTTTGCTAATGGATGTGTAGGTGAGTTTATACAACTTACTATAGGACGTAAAGGTATATTGGGTTTATGTATTTTTGGTACTCCGTAAAAATGTGGTGTTTTAATGTTGTGAGGTGTCAGTTTAAATCTTTCATTATCTGTAAAAAGTTTTTATGTTTCTTTAACATATTATAAATTTGTCGTTCAATACATTCAGTAGGATCATTGTTTATTTTTGTGTAATTATTATCATTTAAAAGAGACATTATTTTATCGTCATATGTATTACAATCTATTATTACTGTTGCATTTCCTTTATCTGCAGGAAGAATTTTTATGGAATTGTCTCTTATTGCATTCGCAATAAGTTATAAGACAAAATCAAAATAGACCTATTACAAATTTATTTTTACCATACATTCCCGGACAATCAAATAAAATTCAACGAATAGGGCATAAATTTAATATTCGCACAATCTTTAAAACACAAAACACAATCAGATCTCAATTAACAAAAACAAAACCATACAACTTAAATGAAAATACAAAAATGTCATTTATAAAATACCTTGCGAATGCAATAAGTTTTATATAGGTGAAACTTGTAGACCATTAGCCAAACGCATAAAAGAACACAGATCATACATTAAAAACACAGAATTTCATAAATCAAAAATCTGCCAACACGCATTTGATAACAATCATAGAATAAACTGGGATGCTTCGAGCATTTTAGCAAAGGAAACTTGTTCTAAAAAACGCAAAATCAAAGAAAGTGCGTATATATTATTAAATAAAGATAATTGTGTAGCATCAATTTCAGTTAATTTAAATAACACTTGGTTGCCTTTGCTTGATA
The DNA here is from genome assembly GCA_014170235.1 of Listronotus bonariensis. Classification (NCBI taxonomy): domain Eukaryota; kingdom Metazoa; phylum Arthropoda; class Insecta; order Coleoptera; family Curculionidae; genus Listronotus; species Listronotus bonariensis. The sequence continues at coordinate 147,326 of JACEGR010000607.1, forward strand.
CTGAAGTATCTTCAGGAAGACTAAAAATTAACTAACCATTCACCTTTTTAAAATAAACAATCAATACACCAGCAACCAGTTATCTATGTCACCATGACACTATAACCAAATAAACATGTTTTGACATTTAATGTCAAAATTTTCAGAATATCCGAGAAAAACATAAAAATTTGAATTTTAAAGCCTGAATAATAGTAAGTTTTCATTTTTATTATTTTATTGTTGTTTGTCTTGACAACGGTGGCAGATTTGCCACCGAAACGTCGATTTTTAATTATCTTTTACTTGTTTAAATTTTTTTGGTTTTTTAGTAATTTTAATTTAATTTTGGCGTGTACCCAAAGAAGTACCATCCATTAAATGAATCCGCCAAACTACAGAACATATCTTCAATTCAGGTATGGGCCTTATATATGTTCTATTTTTAGAGATTTAGAAAATAAATATAAAAAATTAGGACATTCTGAAAATAGCTTAACATTTTTACACAAATGTAGGGACAATAATATCATTCCAAAAGGTTTAAGACTTAAAGCACCATACACTAATCACAGAGTTAACAATATTTTAGAAAGAGCAAGTTTAGCTTTATTACGGGAAAGATTACAATTTCATAGACATAATAAAATTAATTTATTAAAAGAAATTGATAATTTAAAATCTATTTTGAAAAATCAAATTCATATTTTTGATTTTAATCATATATGTAATTGTGTTTATAATAGCTATTTAATACATTTTGAAATTCAAAAAAACACACATAAAAATAAATTTAATATTTTAATTCAAGAAAAATTAAACTCTGAAATATCTAGCATAAATAATAATGAAATAATTAATAAAACTGTAGTTAACTTAACTGAAAAAGAACTAACAAATGCTGAAAAACTTGTTCTTTCTAAAGGACTAAATTTTGCAATTACACCCAAAACAGTTCCCAAGCTTGACATTATTTCTTGCATTGAAGAAACATGTCAAAACTTACCAATAGAACATCAAGATGAATTTAGAATTAGAACAAAAATCGCGTTAGAAAAACCATTTAAAATTAAACAAAATTTAACACAAATTGAACAAAAAGCATTACAATCATTAAAAAGAGACAATTCCATAAAAATTCTTCCTGCAGATAAAGGAAATGCAACAGTAATAATAGATTGTAATACATATGACGATAAAATAATGTCTCTTTTAAATGATGATAATTACACAAAAATAAACAATGACCCTACTGAATGTATTGAACGACAAATTTATAATATGTTAAAGAAACATAAAAACTTTTTTACAGATAATGAAAGATTTAAACTGACACCTCACAACAGTAAAACACCACATTTTTACGGAGTACCAAAAATACATAAACCCAATATACCTTTACGTCCTATAGTAAGTTGTATAAACTCACCTACACATCCATTAGCAAAATTTTTACTTACCATTTTAGATCCTTTGGTAAACAACACTGATACATACATTAAAAATTCTAAACATTTCTTAGAGAAATTATCAAACATAGATATTGATCCAAATAATACACTGGTAAGTTTTGATGTTGTTAGTTTATTCACAAATGTCCCAGTGAATAAAACATTAAATATTGTTAGAAATAAATTAGAAAATGATGTCCATTTTGGCGAAAGAACAAAATTAAGCATAAACACTATTCTTGAGCTTTTAACTTTTTGTGTCAAAACAACATATTTTCAATATAACACTGATTTTTATAAACAAACCTCTGGCATGGCTATGGGTTCACCTTTATCACCTTTATTAAGTAATATTTTTATGGAAAATTTTGAATCAAATTTTGTAGAAAATTATCAATATAAACCTTTAGTTTGGTGGAGATATATAGATGACATTTTTTCTATATACCAACATGACGAACACTGTTTAAATAACTTATTAACACACATTAATACACAAGAACCAACAATTAAGTTTACGTTAGAAAAAGAAAACAACTCACAACTACCATTTCTTGACATTTTAATAAAAAAGATTTAAACAATTTTGAAACAAAAATCTACAGAAAACCTACACATACAAATAGATACTTAAATTTTAACTCAAATCACCCAATAATGGTTAAAAGGGAGTTGTAAAAAGTCTATTTGATAGAATTAAAGTCATTTGTTCTAATCAAAATATAAATATTGAAAAGATTATTTAAAAAATATTTTAATTCAAAATAATTATCCTCTTGATTTTATAAATAATTGTTTCCTTGAATTTGAAACTCCAGTTATAAGACAAAATCAAAATAGACCTATTACAAATTTATTTTTACCATACATTCCCGGACTATCAAATAAAATTCAACGAATAGGGCATAAATTTAATATTCGCACAATCTTTAAAACACAAAACACAATCAGATCTCAATTAACAAAAACAAAACCATACAACTTAAATGAAAATACAAAAATGTCATTTATAAAATACCTTGCGAATGCAATAAGTTTTATATAGGTGAAACTTGTAGACCATTAGCCAAACGCATAAAAGAACACAGATCATACATTAAAAACACAGAATTTCATAAATCAAAAATCTGCCAACACGCATTTGATAACAATCATAGAATAAACTGGGATGCTTCGAGCATTTTAGCAAAGGAAACTTGTTCTAAAAAACGCAAAATCAAAGAAAGTGCGTATATATTGTTACGGACATTAAAATAAGTGTTAGTTTATAGAATTGTATAAAGTTAGGACCTTTTAATTTAGTTTGTTAATTTATTTAAATAATTTACCTTAATTTTTCCAAGTTCTTTCATCACTTTCGAAGGTTTCCGAAAACGCCCGAATTATCCATTAATAACTTTTATGCCATCATGTATTATGGAATTTTCACGATATTTCTCGAATATTCGAGATCATTCTTTACTCTTCCACCATACTATAAAAGGGCGACGGGAAACCTCGGATCAGTCAGTATAAATTCGACTTTTGTGTTGTAAACTTCGAGACATTGACAAGAGTAGATTTTGTCGTTGTTGTAACCATAGTTACGTTCCATTGTTAATAAAGGTATAAAAACGAAGACACGTGTTTTTATACGAGGTGTTTTGGAACAATATTATTAAATAAAGATAATTGTGTAGCATCAATTTCAGTTAATTTAAATAACACTTGGTTGCCTTTGCTTGATACTGAAGTATCTTCAGGAAGACTAAAAATTAACTAACCATTCACCTTTTTAAAATAAACAATCAATACACCAGCAACCAGTTATCTATGTCACCATGACACTATAACCAAATAAACATGTTTTGACATTTAATGTCAAAATTTTCAGAATATCCGAGAAAAAACATAAAAAATTTGAATTTTAAAGCCTGAATAATAGTAAGTTTTCATTTTTATTATTTTATTGTTGTTTGTCTTGACAACGGTGGCAGATTTGCCACCGAAACGTCGATTTTTAATTATCTTTTTACTTGTTTAAATTTTTTTGGTTTTTTAGTAATTTTAATTTAATTTTGGCGTGTACCCAAAGAAGTACCATCCATTAGGAGGGGAGGAGTCTGTGCAAATATCACGTAATTTTTCTGCACCTAGAAACAGGAAGAAGTTAACGAATTTTAAGGCAGGTCCCCAAGAAAAATGTAATGCAGTATTACTTTTTGGTTAGAGGAACGTTTTTTTGCTCTTCAAAAATTATATTGGCTACAAAATCAATTTCGGTTTGAGTAATGGTGTCTTTTACGTTCCCATAAGTCTCACGGGAAATTAGGGTTTGGGGTTAAAGAAAATCTCACTAGGGGAAGGAGGGCAGGTTCCAAAAATGTTAAAACAAAACGCCTCACGTAATTTATGGACGCCTTCTAAGATATTAGGGTGAGCCAAAAAATCGACTATTTTTATTTTAACTTCTGACACTGAAAAATTGGTTCCTAGCACTACCATCTTGAAACATACTATCACGCTGGCAGTGCTCCTAGGGACCTCCAGAGCATGATCGCCAACGATGAGCTCTTAATTTTAATGGAAAGATCCTCATTACAGTTTTGCATATTTTTTTCAGTCCCAAACAAAAAAATACCATTTGTTAATCATACAGCAATTTTTTTCTGTAAAAAATTAAACACTTCTCAAGAAAGGTTTTATATACTTTTTGGATAAATCTTACAATTAAAAGGGTATTCACGGTTAAAGATTAAATAATTTTAAGGAAAAAAACTGTTTTGTTTTAAATTTGGCAATACATAGAAAAAAATTATTGTCAACCAAGTTTTTACTATTTCTTTCGACAATTAAACGCTTTACAATAAAAGTCTCTTATACTTTTTGATAAACTTAACCATTAAAACTGTATAAGGGATATTTTAGATATTAAGAATAGCCCGTTGTTTTTTATAATGTAACACCCTATATCGGGGAAATAATTTATTTCGGGACCAATGTTTATATGACCTTTTATTCATTTCTGTTTATAATTTTTTTTTAAGTATATTAGTGGAACATTAAGGGTATATTCAGGATCTAATTTTTTATATATACCTAAACATGGGTTCTCAAATTTTTGGTTCTTAGGATACAGGGTGTTAAACTTTTTATAAAACTTTTAAAAACACTACTTTTTAGTAAAATTTGTTAAATGCTAATAAAAATTACAACACCTAATTACAAAAATAATTTTTTTTTCTTGTATGTTCCTGGAATATGCAATTTATTATTATTATTTTACTGCTATGCTACTCGATGCGCACCTGGACTTATTAAATTTAATTAATTTACGGTTGAAAAAGGCGCTTACTGACGGTAATAAAAAATAAAGATAATAAAATTAAAACGCGTTTTTTATGTTTACTACCCTGTATCTTGAAAACAATGCACCTATATTTATATGTATAAACTTTTTCTTATACAGGGTGATTCAAAAATCGATCACAAAACTTAAGGTGGGTGATTCTACTTGACAAAATAAGGGTAGAGCTCCATATAAATTTTTTTCAAAATGTCATTCGTTTTCGAGTTACAAGCCGTCAAAGTTCAATTTTTATTTTGGTTTTTAGCCATATTGCATTTATTTTTTAACCAATCCAGTTGATATTTGGTACACAAATCGAGCTTTGAAGATTTTAAAATTTTAAGACAAAAGTACTTTTTTTAAATACCGCCAGAGGTCACTTTACCTAAAACTTAAAATTTATTTACATCATAACTTTTTATTTTGACAGATATAGCAAAGCAGTGGGCGCCATTTTATAGACAATAAAAAACTTAAAAAATTAGGTACCCTTTATTAAAGTCGATAAACCTCACCGTTTAGGCACCAATAGACATCAAAGTTTTCATCCATTTCAATCAAATTACCTACATACATACAGGGTGTCCAGTAACTTAACCGACAATATTTACAGGGCGATTCTACAATAGAAAATAAGAAAAAAACTTTATATAAACATATGTCCTAAACGTCTTAGTTTTTGAACTTCGGTGTGTAAATATAAAAAAAAACCCTTGTTTTTTAAATATTTAAGTAAATAAGTTACTGGACACCCTATATGTATGTAGGTAATTTGATTGAAACGGTGAGGTTTATCGACTTTAATAAAGGGTACCTTATTTTTTAAGTTTTTGATTTTCTATAAAATGGCGCCCCAGCTTTGCTTTTCAACTGGATTGGTTAAAAAATAAATGCAATATGGCGAAAAAACAAAATAAAAATTGAAATTTGACGGCTTGTAACTCGGAAATGAATGACATTTTGGAAAAAATTTATATGAGGCTCTACCCTTATTGTCAAGTAGAATCACCCCCTTAAGTTCGTGATCGATTTTTGAATCATCCTGTATAAAAAGCGGTAAATCTTTTTTTTCTACCAGATAAAGGATATAATTTCAGTAGATCAAAGCACTTTAGACTTTGGAGAAATAAAAGTTTACCTAGATATGAGCAACAGACAAACTGGTGGTTCCCTTAAGTTTAAGCTTGTGGAGCTATTTCTGGACTTCCAAAAAGATTTATTTCTTGACTGTGATTGGAACAGCAGGCTTGGTGATAAACCGGTTAGAGAAGAGTACTTGTATGGAAAGAAGAGCGATACCATGTTGATATTTATGTTACCCGCTTTACTTATTACGTAAGAATGTATTTATAAAGAACAGGCATAGGGTAAACTATACTAGGTTATTTTTAAGTTGATATTTTTCTTTTAATACCATATAGAATGCAAAAAATGAGAACATTTTTCAGATAAAATTATATCCGAAAATCCTTCGTATCCAAGATACATGGTGTTAAAGTTTTTCCAGTGGCGTTCGAGCAGTATTTGTATTGATTTTTTTTTCAAGCAAAAAAATAGTACACCACTGCTTTTTTTTGAATCAATATTATTTTTAAGAAAATCATTTACTTTAAAAGTAATTAGTTTTCCTGTTATTTTTAGTACGACGAACGGTTTTCGTTTAAAAAAATAAAAACCATTTTGATGGTCGGCAAAATTGCTAGCATCCGATGTGAAGTGTTTTGTATGTAAGTTCGTTTTTGTCTAATTAATATTAAAAAAAAGGTACATTGCTACAATTTAAACCTAATAAAAAAATTCTGTCAAAAAAAAAAGAAATTTTCAACAGTACTAGTTACTTTTTTCGCAACCAACTAGAAAAATATACAATATTAAAAATTAGTATGCCAAAAACTACGTTATTTTACATTTAAAGTATATCTTGCCATACACCGTTTAAAGGTTATAAAAGGCCTTTTTATAAATGTCATAGCCAACAATAGTTTCCATTTAAAAAAATGCACATCACTACATTTAATATCAAATTAAAACTTTCCATTAGGAAGGTACCTAATTATCAGCAAGTTTTTTATTTACACTTTTTTCTATTCCGTATATTAACCGAGTTAAGGTACGCGCACATACGTCGGCATCGGACAAACGGTACGGATCGAAAAACATAGTTTTAGTGAAATTCAACACACACACACGCACATGCGAGTTATGGGTAAACCATAGGTAAATATTAAAAGTTTTTCGCCCGGGTTAAAAAAAACACTCGTTAAAACCCTCCGGTAGGAATCGGCTTAGATTCTTGTCAAATAACGCAATTTCTGACCTGTATCGCACATATGAAACGGTAATGTCCGAATTTTAATTAAAGTCGCTAAATTCTTGCGAGATTTTTTAAATCCGGTGCCAACCACCCGCACATAGGTGCACTGCTTCATTTAATTTCACTATAACTATTTTTCCGATCCGTACCGTCCGTCCGATGCCGACGTATGTGCGCGTACCTTTACAGAGAAAAAAAGTTCTTTTTTTTTAAATATCCAGTAAGCCGTGACTTTATCGGAAAAACAAAAATTGATTTAAACTAAGCTCCAAAAACTGCAATTTTTTTCCCATTTAACCATTCCTGTAGCTGCACCGGTTTCTGAAATCCCTTCACTAAAAATTGAAAAAAATCACCCTGTGTATACGACGTCTACGTAAGTTGGCGGCATATGGGAAACTTTTTTATTATTATTGTTACGAAAAAAGTTATTTAGTTCTTTATAAAAGTTCTACATGGTTCAAAACCTAAAATACAATCATCAAACATCAAATTGTGTTAGTCATGTACGAGGTTTGGCCAAAAATGTAATTTTTGCTTAAGAGTAAAGTACCTGTATTTTTGCTAATATCGCAAATTGTTATAAAGAAAAGATGTTTAGAATTAAAAATTACTTCCAAATATGCAATTTTGTTTATTTCCAAAAAACAAATAAATTGATTTCCTGCGATAATGGTAAAAATTTAGGTTTGTACATTAGTGCGCTATATTTCATGATTATAAATGTCATAAGACAGTTTTAAATAAACTTTTTAAATGAATTGTTATTAAAACACTTGTTACTAATGTACAAAATTAAATTTTCTCGATTTTGGCAGAGAAAAAATCTTTTTTTTTTTTTTAATGAACAAAATTGCATATTTAAAAGTAATTTTTTAATTCTAAACATCTTTTCTTTATAACAATTTGCGATATTAGCAAAAATACAAGTATTTTACTCCTGACCAAAAATTAAATTTTTGGACAAACCTCGTACATGACTGACACAATTTGATATCTGATAATTGCATTTTAGGTTTTGGACCATGCAGAACTTTTTATAAAGAATTTTTTTTTGTAAAATTAAAAAAAAAGTTTCCCATTTGCCGCCAACTTACGTAGACACACTTTATAAACAATAATTTTTAGATTAAAACAAAAGAGGACTAATAAATAATATTTATTTAAAAGCAGCATGCCAATCACTGGTATCCAGTAGCCAATAATTAACATATGGTGGCCAATGACTGAATTTTTAAATTTGCATTTTTTTAAAATATTTTTTTTTATTTAAAATATTATATAAATAACACAACATACCAATATTGTGTCATAACATATCCTATTAAAAATAAGGTTGTAAGTTTTTACCTGGCCAATCACACAATAGTTTACTCTATGCCTATAAAAAAATATTTTTAAAATACAGGGTCTCCAGTAACTTTACCGACAAACTTTGAGGACTGCTTCTATAATGAAAATTAAAAAAAACTGTATACAGGGTGCGATTTTTAAAACTTACAATGGTTATATTTTCCAAACAACGGCAAATATCAAAAAATACAAAAAAACCGTTACTATAGTCGGGGGAATATAAATGACGTATTTTTGGAAATATCTATGAACCCCTTGAGTTGCAACCCCAGACACTTTAAAATCTTAAATGGCAACACCTCTTTTGTGGCACCTCTCAGGAAAGCTTATGAAAAATGCTTTTCGTTGGTCATAAAATAGTTGGGGTAAAATCAAATACTACGCCTAAATTTTATCAAAATTATACTGTATTATTTATACCAGTACCAGAGAATGTCCAATAAAATAAATAGAAAACTAGATTGAATCCCGACGGGTTTAAGACAGTTATTAGTAATTTAAAATAAACTCCTCTATTTAATGCTTTTTAAACTCTCCTGGTGCACTATGACATTTGTTTGTCATATTTGCTTAATGTTGTTGCCATTTTATTAGATAGATTTTCTTTATTATATATAATTAGAAGAAAGAAAAAAAAGCAACAACAAAATTATAAAATAAAACGCATCAAGTCAGCCGGTGAGATAAATAACCTTGGCAGCGATATTGATAACCTATAAAATTATTAGTGTTACGTCAAGCGGTCGTCTACCAATGATACATTAAACACGCAACTTGCAACGTGCCACATAGGGTAAATACTGCACGTTTACATTAACTATATAAAACCCCTTAAGACTACAGTAAAAAGCACAGAAACCTGTAATTTGATTTTTAAGCACCCAAGACGGTCATGCGAGACTGTTATATTTAGGAAGTCATGGTTGGTTCTGGTCAGTATTTTTTTTTAATTCCTAAATAGAGCGAATTAAAAAAAAGATTTAAGTAACCAGAACTAACAATGACCCCCCCAATGTGACAGTTTTGCATGACCGTTTATACCGCTTCAAACCAATCAAATTAAACGTGCTTGTGCTTTTTACTGTAGTCTGTCTAAAGCTCGTCGAATTCGACGGGGTTTAATCTAATTTAAGTTAAAACAAAAATTTTGTCTCATTTACTACAAATATCAAAAATCTCTGATATTATTATATCGATATATCGAGAGGTTAAATATCGATATCTGAGTTCCGATATATGTATAGATATTTGAAAATATTCGATATGTCGTTACCATTCCTATCGATACTGCGTTTGACGTAATATTCCCCGCGGTATAGGCAGCACACGTTGCATTTGGTTTTTTTGTTTTTAAAAAAGAAAAGGAAATAAAACATTAAAAAAGTAGTGATACGACGTCTCAGTAACCAGAGGATCATTAAAAAAAGACCATGTAAATTGGTACAGCAAAAGTCTCTATTAAAGTGTCTGAAAATTATGGCTATGCGTTTTAAATATATGCAAAATCCGATATCTCCGTGTAACCTAATTCTTGGGAAATGACGAAAAACGAATTTTTATGTTAATTGTTATTAAGTAGCAATTAAAAAATTCTTTATGATAACGTAACGATATCATATATTAAGAAAAAAGCCTACAGGTAATAGAGTTCAGGTAATTTTATAAATTAAATTATAGATGTCGGCTTTTTCAGGTAAGTATTACAAGTGTAGAAGAAAAAGTACATATTTTTTTATTCAAGAACCCTGTTTATTATTTTACCATTAAAAAGATCTTTAAATGAGCTTTAAGAAAATACCACATTAAGTCAGTAACCGGAGTTACTTACTACGCACCATTTTTTCTTGAAAATATATACCTTAAACCCAATATGAACATATTTTTTTTCATGTATACTAAAAAATGTTTTTAGATGCATAGGTTACGTCCCCCAATTTTTAAAAATACTTAGATATTTTAGCATAAAAGTTATTATGAAAAAACAATATTTCATATGTTCATATGAAGTTTATTCCTAATTTTCATTGTATAATTACCCCTTAAAGTTTGTCGGTTGAGTCACTACTATACACCCTGTATAATACCATTCTTGCAAGAGAAAACAAGACTTTGTGGCGCTACCATGTATAATGGTGTTTTTTTATTTTAGATGTTCCTTTTTCTTTGGCTCTATTATGACTTCTCATATAATAGTTTCAGAAAAATGTGAAGGTATGTAATCAATGTGTTCCTGTTACATTTAAAGACATTTAAAAATTTACCACATTTAAAATAATTTTCTCTAGTTTCGGAAATATGAGCTTGTGCGTATATCAAGCCAAAGTCAAAGTCAAAATTTGCTTTATTATCAAAGAAACAAGATTCTTATTGACAAAGCGGTGTAGAAATATACATTAAAGAAAAAAATCATCCAATGCAAACAAGTAGACTACTATTTTTGTTGGATTTAATGGTCATATTTCTAAAACAATTTTATAAAATATCTTTTAAATGTGGTTCTATAGCTTTTAAGATAACCTTTAAACTAATAATAAAATATACAAGGTGTTTCATTAAAAAAACCTATAATAAAAGTCAATGGACAAAAAAAGTCAAGAAATAAAATAAAAGTCAATGGAGACAATATAGGTACGGCACTGAATTCTACATAAAAACCCCAAAACTTTTCTATTTACATTTTTTTTACCTCTAATATTAAGATTCTTTTCATTCGTTTCTTTTGGTTTTCGCTATACCCTGCAAGGTCCACAAAAAGGCGCCACCCTGTACAAGATGCAACAATAAATTTAAAAAATGTTTATTTGACAATATTTATTTTATTGACAGTATTAGTTAATGTACAAAGTGTCTTAAAAACAAAATATTTATTGTCAAGTAGGGTTTTTAAATGAAACACCCTGTATATTTAACAAATTTTGACTCTGAAGTTCTTACCAAATGGTAAACTTTTTAATAATTAGCTTTACGAAAAAAGTGCCTTATCATAAAAAGTCCTGCTTGATGATATACAGGTTATTTTCTGACTACTGTATGAAACTTAAAAAACTGTTATTTTTATGTCATTTTATGAAGAAAAGTTTCTATAAAGATATGTCCGGAAGTTGCTTCGTTTTTAAGATACAGGGCACTAATTTTTTGTATGTTGGTATAGGTATATTATAAATATCTTAAATACGATAAAAACCTATGACTCTAAAAAGTTGTATCTTAAGTTGCTACAATAGAAAAACTACATAAAAAGTCAGTGGCGTATATTTTTCTTTCAATAGTGCTTGCTATGGTGCTCACTAAAACACCACTAGACCCAATAAAGTCAATTTTCTTGAAGCTTTACAAGTAGGGCTTTATTACATTAAAACAAATTTACCAAATTTTAACCAAATCGGTTTAAAAACGGTATTTAGGTTATTTTTAAAATACTGACTTTTTAAAAATTTAACGCTCTGTATATTAGAAACAAAGCCATTTTGGGCATATGTTTAGAGGAACTTTTCTTTATAAAATGACATAAAATTACTTTTTAAAGTTTTGTACCGCAGATAGGAAATACCCTGAATAATAATTAACAAACAAATCTTTTTAAGCCACCCGGTATATTCAATATGCAGTTTTTTTTCTTGAACATATTTTTTCATCAAGCAGGACTTTTTGTAAAGCAGTTTTTCGTAAGGGTTATAATTAAAAAGCTTCCCATTTGGTAAGAACTTCTGAAGACACGCTATGATCTATACAGGGTATAATTTAATTGATAACTAAAAATACAGGATATGATTCCTTAACCCATTTTAGGAAAAAAAGTTCATAATAAAATATTATCATGTTCTAAACCTTTTAACTTTTAAGCTACAGGGTGTTAAAGTTTAAAAAAAATATCGTATTAGTCCGTGAGCCAGCGACAGATTTTCGTAACCAATTTCCTCTCAGTTCATAACTCGTAAAATGCTTTAAAAGGCTTGTACATGAATTTTTGTGAGCGTCAGCTGCGTCGACGATGGTGAAATTATACAGGGTGCTCCAAAAATAATCCATATTTAACTTGTGTTTTTTAAATGAAATACCCTGTATATTAGTTTAGTTTTGGATTGTAGAAATAAAAATAACTTAAATTTTATCAGCGATACCTATAGCAAAAATGTAGGGTTTTAAAGATATTTGGAATATTTGAAAAACTATTGTCAAAAATAAATTATAATATATTCTACCTTACTTACGATAGACTTTGTATATTATGTTAGATTGCTAGAATTATAACTGTACCGTCACCTACATTTAAATTTTTACTAGAAATTATACCGGGTGTCCAAAAATTAATATAATGTTAAATATTAGTTTCTGGACACCCTGTATAATTTCTAGTAAATAAAATAAATGTAGATGATTCTACACCTCATATTCTAGCAATTTAACATAATATATAAAGTCAAGGTTAAGTAAGGTAGGATATATTAAAATTTTATATTTGTCAAGATTTGTTTAAAAATGCTAAATATCTTAAAAATCTTACGTTTTTGGTAGGTATAGGCACAGAAAAAATATCATACAGAATGATTCTGAGATAGAACGTTGTTTTAGGGCTCAAAAACTCTATTAGATGGCGCTAGGTATTACGAATTTGCTATTTTCGATAGGCGTAAAAACAGTAATTTTGCGATTTATGTGATTTTTGTATGAAAGTAGTATAGTTATTTTGTATGTGGTATAGGTATTGCTAATAAAATTTACTTATGGTTATGGACTGTTATGGACTGAAAGGAAATAACTGACTAAATTTTTATCTTATTTTATGCTTTATTTGTTTTCTGGGATATTAAATTTAAACAAAATATTATTTGGCTTTTCTTCAGAATAAAATTAATTATTTTTCATAAAAGGTTAAATAAACTTTTTAATTTTATTCTGGAGAAAAGCCAAATAATATTTTGTTTAAACGTTTTATCTTTTCTCACGATTTATATTTTTTCATAAATTTAAAACTATTCAAGATATTATTATGAAATTTGGCATTCTCCTGCTAAAGCTACGGTTTCCTAGGACTTTCGGTCGGCGGATACCGACGCGATTTACGATGACCCAAATCAAATATTCACTTGAATGTGCTTTTATTAAAAGGTGTATATTTAATTTGGGAGAACGTAAATCCCGTCGGCTTCCGCCGACCGAAAGTCGTAAGCACCAACAGGCATTTTTAAATGTGAAAGATTTTTAATTATTTCTACCAGTGTCATCTCCACGGGATGTATACTGAAGATTAAAAAAAATATTGGTTTCCAATAATAAAAATTATTTTTAAAATTTCTATTTATTTTTTAACAAAATTAAGCTTCTTTTGTGCGATTCAATTGACACCACATTCACTTTTTCCTACACTTCATACTTGATGAAAACATGTAAATGTACACTCAAGTAGGCAAGAAACAGATGTCGAACGCTGCCGAACGCGGAGGCCGATTGTGCCTCTTCCGCCCTCTCGCTTGCACGTCAAGCCTTAAATTGAACGCCTCGAAGCGAGGTAACTACGCCGCATGAGTCATGTTTTTTGGTGCATGCAGCCGGCTCCATTGAATTATAAGGCGTTGACACGTCAAAAATAATTTTTTAATATTAAAAAAGCAATGGCGCACCATATTTTTATTTTGACAAATCTTTAGTATTTATCCCATACGGACGCCATTGGTAAAAGTATTTAAATATCTTCTACTTTAAAAAATTCTCATTGGTGCTTAGTAAGTGCGTGACAAATATCATGAAAATATCTCAAATAGTTTTGAAGTTATGATAAGAATACGATTTTTTTTTAAACTAACACCTTGCAGCTAAAAAGTTAAGAGGTTTAGGACATATGGTAATATAAACTTTTTTCTAAAATGGGTCAAGGAATCCTATTCTGTATTTTTAGTTGTCAATTAAATTAAATCATGCATAAAAAAAATTAGACCAGGGGAGATAAGACACCACTTATACTTTTATTTCTACCCTGTTAATTCTGGATTTAAATTTTTTTATTATTTATTTAAGGTGTTTGGGAGAGATGTTTGGCAGTTGGGGTTTCAACAGCAGAGATTACACTTGGGCACATATTAATGCAGGGACTACTTTCATTGTTTCAAAGTATAGGACCTATAATTATAAGTCTTTATCTTTGTGGAATTGAGTATCAGGGAAGGGCTATAGACATGTTTGTCGTAAACTCTTTACAGGGAATTTGTGGTCTTTGTTTTGGTAAGTAAAAAGTGTTTTTTCCATTTATTATCCCTAAAATATTATCTATGGGGTGTTTAAACAGAAAATTATTGAAGAAGGTCTTATAGACCTAGGGTAACTAAGGTTCGTAGAAGAAACCTATTTAAATTCGCTTTGAAAAATAAATTTAAGCCAAAAGTATCATTTGTAATTATATTTTATATAAACAAAGTTTTACCAGCTGTTAATAACAACTTACGAGTATTCGTAAACAGTTATTTTTATGACATTATTGTTTCAGGGTTTTTAATATCAATTGAAAGTAAAAATCATTCTCATGCACATATTCTAATTAATTTTGCTGTAAATACCTCCATGTTTTTAAGTGGTAAGTTTTTTTGTGAAAAGATTAGCACATACAGGGTAAGACAAAAGTCTGAAAAAGCTCATTTACTCGTTATCCATCAAACATTTTAAATTTATTTTTTTATAGATGTATAGCCAGGCATAAACTTT
The DNA here is from genome assembly GCA_014170235.1 of Listronotus bonariensis. Classification (NCBI taxonomy): domain Eukaryota; kingdom Metazoa; phylum Arthropoda; class Insecta; order Coleoptera; family Curculionidae; genus Listronotus; species Listronotus bonariensis. Next base: position 162,447 of record JACEGR010000607.1, read on the forward strand.
ACATTTTAAAAATATTTTGATGTATACCGGGTTGCTCACAAAAGCGTAAGAGTATAAAGTAATGTTTTTTAAATGGATCACCCGGTATTTTATATTTATGTTTAATTTCTCTTCACATTTTAATACTTTTTTGTTCTAGGTTATATAGGGTTAAATCTTTAAATTTAGAAAATATTGTAATTTCTTTTCAAAAGGTCATTGGTCATTATTTTGGGCCTTTTAATATTTATACAGTTCTTTAGCATTGCCCTATACCTAAGTCAAGTTATTTCTGCAATATTTTTAAATTTCTTTGTTATTATTATTAGTTTTGGATTTAAATTATGGTATTTATAAAAATCATCCTATGGGTTATTTTATATTATCGATAAAGCACATAAAGGTGTTCATCCCATGTTAACTATAAAAATATGATTCCCCAATTAAAGAGAACCCAGCAAAGGTGCTGGAAAATTAACTAAATTATTTTAAATCACTTACCGTTTTTCATGCTTTACCGATAACATAGGTCATATCAGATGACCTTTGTGTTGACTATTTTGTTTTGGATTATTTCTACCATAGTTGAGGAGGTGATCTGCAAACCGCAGTTTTTGCATAAGAGGATATTTTAAGAAAAACAGCTTTTTGTTGCGCACCTAAATAAAATGTCAAACATTTTTAAGAAGTTAGGATAGAATGAATACAGTTACTAAGAAAATCTTGGTCATAAAACACTATTTAAAATATAATATTCCATACTATAACACAGTTTTGTTGATTTTGTCAAAAACTGCTTTAGTTAGGTAAAGGTTAACCCAAAGGAAATGTCTAGGTGTTAGAAGGCCCGAAGCAATGATCAAAGAAGATACAGGGTCTCCCATTTAAAACTAATATTTTCTAGAAGAAAAAAGAAATTTAAAATATTGCAAAAAGTACTTGACTTGGGTATAGGGCAACCTTAGGGTGTAAAGGTGGTAAAAGGCCTAAACCAATAATAAAAAAAATACAGGTGTTCTATTTAAAACAAGTTTTGAAGGTTTAAATTTTTACAAGTTTACCACTGTTTCCTTGACACCCTGTATAATAAAAATACCTTTTATTAACAAAATGTATAAATATGATCTATTAGGTAAATGCCTGCCAGCCAACAAAAAACGAAATTGGGATAATGGTAGCGTTGTGAAAAATGAACTGAATTTTCAATTTTTTGAAAAGAAACTACTAAATTTGAAGTTTTAACCCTATATAACCTATAACAAAAAAGTGTAAGAATGTAAAGAGAAATTAAAAAAATATTAAATACAGGGTGATCCATTTAAAAAATCATAATTTTATACTGTCACGCTTTTGTAAGTACCCTGTATACATCAAAATATTTTTAAAATGTGAAGTTTATGCCTGGCTATATACCTACGAAAAAATAAATTTAAAAAGTTTTATGGATAACGAGTAAATGAGCTTTGTCAGACTTTTGACTCACCCTGTATATAAATATATATTTGGTGGTGGCGTGGTGGCAAATTCAACACTTTGATTATAAACAGCGTAAATAAAAATTTAGGTTGCCTATTCACTGTTAAAGGTGCATTTAATTGGAACACAAGGAATTTAGCTAAACAAATTTCAGGCTTGGGTCTGCCACCTTTATTTTGGATGTTGAGTTTCTTTTGTAATCAACATAAAACTTAAGCAGCCGGTAAACGATCAAGTTTTGTTAAATAAGTTTATTAAATACGAAAATTTGATAACACAATAACCTCAGACGTGCAATCAAGTTTCGTCAAAGGACCCCGTTCAATAATATCCCATATAACATTTTTTGCCGGCGTTGTACATTTAATTTACTGGCATTGCCAACACTCTTTAATGGCAAGGCATTGGCAAAAAGGTATCAAAAAGACGCGAAAGTGGGCAATTGGCCGTTATTAGGCCACGTGTTGCAGATAAAGTGATGGCATCCGTCATTAATAAGTTATTGGCAAAAGATAACAAAATGACACGAAAGTGGGCAAATGCAGATACTCCCAAGCAGCAAGCTGACGTCTTATTGACGAAAATTGTCGCATATACTTTTTTTTAAAAGCTAAAATGATGCGATATTTTATTTGAAAATTAAAATAGGAAAAAACTCCTTACTGCATGCAATTTCCTTGCAATGCAAAGTACCATCCTCTCGGAACACTGTCCAACTTGGAGATGCAAATTTTTACACTAGCCGAAGATATTTCTTTCAAAGCTAAGTGAGATCACCTACCGCAGACCGCTCTCGAATTATTTTCGTCTAATGGGTACGGTTTAGACGATAAAAAGCGAAGATATTGCAGAAACGTAGTAGTTTATTGTCCATTACGCCATCTATCGGTATGTCAAAAAACTATTAAATATATATAATATTTTTTATTAACACGTCTTTAAAACTTTTAATAAAGTTTTAAACAAAATGTTTACAGCTCCTAACAGTCTACTTGAATATCTTGCCTTCTCGACTAGCCATCACCAATTAATCACACAACACACACTTATTAGGTAATGAATACATTTAATTATGTCTATTAAAAAACTCTTTTCTTTACAAAAGAAACTAAAAGCTAGAAAACCACGTAGAAAACAAATGCACAAAGCGGTCACCTTCGGTCGAAATTTACGTAGCTAATTTTACCATCATTTTATTTTTATTCGCTCCAAAATACATAATAAACATTTTGTTTGACCTAATTTTTATTTACATGATTTTTAACAATAAAATGTTATGAAAAGGCCATTTCCTTTAAATTATGTAAAAACATAAAATAATGTTGTTTAGCTGCCATTATAAATAAAACAGATCAAAAAAATACTTTAATGTTAGTTAAATACCAATGTTAATAATATGGTTTGAAAAGTATAAATATGCGTTGAAGGTTTGCCTTCAAAAATCCAATATTTATTTGCCTGCAACAAAAAGGCATGCTTTATTTAATCAGGATTGGTATGCCGCCATTTTTGTATGCTTGCCGGCAATTCGCCTGCATGTAAAATTTATTGGCAATTAAGTGTTTATTTAGGGTTGACTTTTAATGCGTATAAGATGTTGGCATAATATTGCCACCAATTCCAATGCTTTACCATCAATGCCAATATGAAAAATGTACATTGCCGGCAAATAGTGTTTGTTGGGATATTCTTTTAGGTAATATAAGATTAAAATTAAATTAGTGCAAAGGTAGTTGGTCATCTTTAGATGAGGGTAGCACTTTAACTATTTTATGATATAACTTTAAAACCATCATGTTATTAAATAAATAAGTTTATGCTGAAGAAAAGCCAACTAATCATTTATTAATTTTTTTTTTGTATACGTGAATTCTAAATAAATACTAAGTATCAATTATTAAATATAATAAAATATTTTTATAAATAATTTTAATAAACTCGTTACTTTATAAAAGGTATTTATTATTCGCCAGAATTCACCATTGGCTTTGTATTATAGTATAAATAGCTGAGCGCTGGGGGCCTCCACTCTCTATCTCAAATATGGTTAAAACATATTAAAACCAAAATTGTAACACATTTTACGCTCTACAACTTTGATCTCAAGTAATAACATCATTGGAGTAGTAGGAACCGAGATAATCGCAAAAACATTTTTTGACCAAAAGAAAGGTGTATACAGGGATGCGCAAAAGTCCGGAATAAAATTAATATCTTTTTAACCAGTAACCCGTAGATAGCACTAAGTAGGTATATCTAACTTTTTTGTTTTTAAAAGAGTTTTTTCTCATTTCTTGGTAACCACATAAGTTTTTAAAAAAGAAAGGGTATGGTCAGATTTCATTTTTTACGAGCTTTTCAATAAGCCCATACACGACATATGTTTGCAGTTGAAAAGAAAGTTGGGGAGGGTTGCAGCTAAGGGTTGAAAAAAACGATTTTATTGCCAAAAATCCGTACAATTTAAAATCAATTGACGTGTTTCAGCGTTTTTTCCTAAGTTACTGGTTAAAAAAATAAAATTTTATTCCGGACTTTTGCGCATCCCTGTATAATTTTCCAGCTTATTATCTCTTATTTCGAGGTGAAATGCTTATATAATTGGGCGAAAACAAAACCACATAAGATAAATTTTTCGTATTTGACAAAAAATTTGATCGGTTATCGACTGCTGTATAGTACCTATAGTTGGTATTTCTCGTATTTTATTTGGGCCACATTCCTGCAAGTTTTAGTTTTCTCGCCAATTCAATGTCTTTTTACATTTATAGTTATGATGATGATACCATGTACCTTTTATCCTAATATACAGGGTGTTCTGTGTTTCCAGCTATGCAAAATTCAATTTTAAAATTTAGACCAGGTCCTGTGCCAGTGTATCAAAAATTATTCTCATGAAATTCTTTACAGAATCATCCTTAGAATAAAATGCTGATTACGACAACCTATGTTGCCATCTCAAGTTTTGGTCAAAATTTTTTTAAACCGCAATTGTTTTGACAGTTAAGAAAATAAAAATTTGCATCAAATAAAATTTTATTTGTTATAACCATTTAAACAATTAAAAATAAGCAATTTGGCCCAACTTTACCATTTAAATAATGTGCGACAATATGAAAAATTTGAGACAATGTATTTTTTTATAGAATTCTTGAACCTTTTGTAACAATTGTAGAGTTAGCGATTTGACAATTTTGACTTCCTAGATATATTTTTCATTTTCTTAATTTTAATCCTCAAAAATCAAACCTTTGCACTTTCCCTGGGTGTATTCAAGGTTACCACGACAACTACCTTAACAACTTAGAGTTGATCTAGGTGCTGTTTAAAAAATTCTGACCGAAATTTGAGCTGGCAATATGGGTCGTCGTAATTAGTATGTTTTCCGAACATGATTCTGCAAAAAAATCCATGAGAATAATTTTTGATACATTGGCGCCCATACGACCTGGTCTAATTAACATTATCGCTTTAATGCCATTAAATAAAAAATAACTTATTTTATATTATTAATATCATCTAAAATAGTTTAATGATCTAAACACATTTAGGATGTTTTGTAAGAAAAATGATATGTTTGATTTATATCTAGGAAAAATATAAAATATTAAAAACTCTAACCATCCTACGGGATTAACAAAAAGGTATCTAGTAATACCAGTTTTTACTTTTGTTGTAAGATTCAAGACAACTGAAATACGAGGGGGTTAAATAAAGAATTTTGCCCCGTATGTCAAAAACAGAGAGCCATAAAATACATTTTTGTGTCACCAACACTTTGCAAAAACCTATAGTCTCTATTTCTAATAATAACCAAAATACCCTGCAATGGCAACGAAATCCGTACACCCTGTACACATACGGTACGATAAGGCACTAAAATAATGGTTATATCATTGTTGATTTTATTTAAAGTTTGCCTTAATTATCCCCTTATTAAAAGTGTTCTTAAAAAGTATTTCTCTTTGTTTATCTACGAGCTGAGGGAAAAGGACTTTTTCCATTATAGGCATTTTAAGAGCCTCCCAAAGAACCATTATTGTTATAAATCTCTATACAGTACATCTAGAGAAGCCTTTTACTTTATTCGCAATTTCTTTTCTATGGTATCTAGTCTGTGGAACCTTCTATCTTTAGATACCATTAGAACTCTGCTTAGTTAAAAAATATTTTATTTATTATATGTAGGGGCTGTACTAAATATCGGGTGTCCGGAACGTCAAGGATAATGTTAAAAGGGCTGGTGTAACAACACAAATGCATTTAAAAATATAAAATAACCCTAGTAAAAATCGGGGTTTTTCGAGAAATTTGCACAATTTTGAATCACCATGTATATTAAATGGCATTTTTAATTAACGTTTCTGCTATGTTAGATAAAGCAAATGTTTGTAAAGAATAGCTTTTTTTTAAATGTCAAGAATAAAAAAGGTTTAGTTTAATCCATGTATATTTTTCGGAGAGAGCTTTTAGATTAATGTTGGTCTTTGATCAATGAAATGACTATTCAACGTAGCAAAACTAAAATTAAAATTTAGAAAACATTTATTTCTTTAGATGTGACAATGAAAAGCTGATTCAATAGAATCATTTTGCGGAATTTCAAGTGTCATTATCTTGAAAACCAATTCTTTTACTTCCCTTTTAGTAGAGGAAAGTCGCCCAATATGAGGTAGATTTCCAATTTCTGGGCAGTGTCCTATTAGTTAAATTTCTGTTTCCATCTACTGCATAGTAGTCGCAATATAACGGTAATAACGCCAACTGAAACCTTTAAGGGCCTAATAAAGTAAATTTGGTGAACCATATGCATTATGTATTTAACTATATGGCCGAGTTTTTAAGAGTTTCTCCTAAATCTGCGGAACTATTGGCATTTTACAGAAAAAATGTAAGACCACTTTTTAAAGAGACCAATCTAACAAACCGTCGTGCCAAGCTTCAAAAAATGTTAATAGATGAACCTTGAATTATATGGGTTTTAAGAACAATTTTTTATGGAAATCCATCTTTAGACCAGACTGTCGGTTAGGTTCGTTCGGTTCGGCCAAAACTTAAGCCATGGCCAAAATTTTGGTTTTGGCCGGAAAATTAGTTTTGATCGGACTCTAATTTATACCTATTTTCGGACTCCCCGGTATTTTGAAATCGTGCTACCCGGTATTTGGCAACCTTTTTTAGTTTTAGAAAAATACCTTTTCAACATTTTTTTAAAATATAAAAACATCTTCAAAATGACTTTAATAGCTATTTTTATACCAAAACTATAAATAATATTTAATTGGAATATAAACGAAATAAATGTTAATAGTAAAATCAAAAGTTTTGGGCTCAATTTAAAAATAAGTACCCGGTATTGGGCTAATTTCCATCGTTGATTTTTCGAACACCCTGTATATGTAATTATATTTAGGTTAAACTAAAAACAAGTTGGTGGTGGTTAAAAGATATACATGGAAATACAATTATTAACAACACATTTTAGGTTTCCTATGGCCAATAGAAGCTTTACCATCTGGTCTAGACTTTATTGCAAAATGTTTACCATTTACAATGGCTATTAATTCACTTAGAAATATTATTAGAAAAGGATGGTCTTTGTGGGAAACCCAGATAATTTATTCAAATTTAATTGCTATTGCGTGGATTGTGTTTTTTGTAGCATTTAGTTTGGTGAGAATGAAAACATTTAGATAAGCTAAAATTACAATTATTTGATTTAATAATAATGGCAGATGGGTTACTTAGCACTTTTATGCAAGATTCATAATTTTTTTAGAAATCACCAGTATGTAAAAAATTAATTTAAATTTAAAGTATAAAATCATAACTATACTTAATTGTAAATATTTTTTTATATTGTGTAATATCAATTATACAGACTATACACGGATGGAATTTACAAGGGGACAAAATGGACCAAATATTAGATTTTTTGAAAAAAGTCATTCCTCATAAAAATGTTTTCTTGTAAAAACAAAATGATTCACAAAGGAAAAATGTTGATTTTGTATACAGGGTTCGCAAAAGCTTTATAAATATGATTTTTTAGGCAAAATGTCATTTAGAAAATTTATTTAGAATGAAGTTAGTAATCGATAAAAAAATATTACATTATTTTATTGAACACTATTTGGCGAAAACGCCATGATGATTACATTTGTTTATAGCTAGAAAATTGTGTTGCATAGTAAGTGTAATAAAAGTGTTTTAGATCATTTTATTATAAAATTTTAAAATAATTAATTTTTGATAACATTCAAAATGGTATTTTTTAAAAAATCTAACATATATTTAGCTTTAAAATAAAAAATAATAGTAGGTTGTTTACTCTTGGAGAAAAAAATGCTTTTAAAGTTTTTGCGAACCTTCTTTACATAATCAATATTTTTCTCTTCGTAAATTATATTTTTCTTACAAGCAAAAATTTAATTAGGAATACTTTTTTCTGGAAAATGATTATTTTTATCCATTTGTCCTCTTGTAAACCCCATCTGTTGACAGTATATTATATTATTTGGTCCTTAAATATCTTGGAATTTTCTTCATGTAAAAGATTCTAATTATTAAAAATATAATTGATATAACAATTAAAAAAAATCTTTATTACACGAAAAGACCGTAGACTCGACCAAAAACAAATATTTTTTTGCAAATGGTACTGAAAAAATATCATTTATCTTATCCTATTACATCAAATATTAAGAAATCTATAATCGCGACAGACAGTTTTTTGACAACAATCTTATTTTTTGTGCAAAACTTGCAAATCGTTAATCTGAAAAAACAAATCTACAAAAAGCTCTCAATTGTGTGCAGATAAACATTTTCCATGTAATAGGGCTTGAAATATTGAACTATTTTTTTAATTTTGATTTTTAAGTTTGGATGTTTGTCACTTCTTCAAATATTAATAATAAAAAAAAACATATTTTAAAACAACGTTTGATGCACTACCAAAAAGTTATATTATTATTTTTCAATAAATTCACTTCTTTAAAAGTTATTCGACGTTAAAGTTAAATCCAAAAGTATTACCTCTGCTTATCGAGAAACTAAAAAAATCAATAATGACATCCGGCACGTGGGCGTCCGTTAAGAGACTTAATAAAAAAATAATTAACATATCAAAAAGTAAGGTTAGTTGGCCCGATATCTAAAAATTTATTTAAAAATGCATTCTTTTCGCGGTCTTCGAGTAGTGCGGTTCACGTTTACGTAGAAGTCTATATAGACTTCCCGGGTAGGCGACTGAAGGCGTCGTACGAGCGTAGCTGTGGCATGACAGCCACAATTTATGCATGTTCAGAAGTTCATCGCTGTTGTCAATTTTTACAAGTGTTTCTTATTCATATGCTAGGAAAGTCTGGGAATTTCGAGCTCGATTATCCAGATTTTCCACGGACAAAGCCGGGAAAGCTTATAAGCAATAGCTTATATGACCGGAACGGGAGAATTGGCGAATTGACTTAGTATCAGAGCCATAAAACAAAAAGATAGAAAGGGATAGATATTTAAAAATGGTGTCTAAAATTTGATTTTAGGTCGATGTGCAAAATTTAAAATAAATTAAAAACAAAAGACATTTCTTCATAAAAACACATTAATGAAATGATCTATCTTGTTTAGATTTTTAAATTACATAGTGAAAGGAAATACAAAAATTATGAGAAATTAAAGAAGTTTATTACTTTTTAGTTAGAAAACTTATCTTAAAGAAAAAAATTAAGATTTGTGAATTGATCGAATTTTTTTGAAAAAATCTTTTTCACATTTTTTAAATATTTATTTCAAATTTTGCGCATCAGCGTAAACTTAAACTCTAAACACTTATTAAAATAGAGCCAACTAACCTTACTTTTTGATATTTTAATTTAATTTTTATTAATTATCTCCCCATCGGACGTCCACGAGCCGGATGTATGTATGAATTTTTTGGTTACTAGATAAGCAGAGGTGCTTGCCAAAAATTTTTTTACCATTTTCATAAATATTTTTTTCCATATGTGCAACTCTTTGGCGGTCTCACTGTATTTAAAATATTGATATTGGAAGTAGGTAGTCACAAAAACCAAACTTAAGAAACAAAATTAAAAAAAATAGTTCAATGTTCAAACCCGATTACATGAAAACGGCTTATTTGACGACCATTTACAAAAAAAGCTTTTTGTAGGATATATAATTTTTTTGAAAATGTGTGTAAATTTTTTTAGATCAACGATTTGCGTGTTTTACGTAAAAAAAAAAGATTGTTGCCAAAAACTGTTAGAAACGAACATAGCCTTTTTAATATTAATATTAACAGCTCTAACTTTTACTAAAGAATACTAATCCATAGAACCTCACAAGTGAGATTTCAGCGTACCCTAAAATTTTAGTACCTACTTTACATATATTGGTCGATTGGACTACTTTCGCTATCTGGTGGTCAGGGTAGCTACAAAATTTCAGGGTACGATGAAATCTCACTTTGTGAGGTTCTATGGATTAGTATTCTTGGCCTTTTACAATATTTTCGTCATCATCATAAATAATATTTTTACAGTATACCGTTAAAAAATCGTTTTTTGGCTCAATCCAAAATACAGGGTGTTAATTCAGTACATAAATTAAATCTAACAGACGAATCTTTTAGTAATTATATTGCTTATGTATTGGGCAAATACTTTGTTCTTAATATACAGGGTGTTACACCTACAAAAAATGTCTAATGTCGCCTTAACTTGATCAATTTTTAAGTCTCCAGCGGCCCCTGAACGACTATTCCTGAAGTTGACATTTCTACAATTTAGACCTTTTTTTTAATCTAAGAAAATAAAAATTTAGATTTAGTTTTTGTGCCTTTTGAGTAAAATGCATACCCCTGGAAACATGAGGAGTTTTATTTCTCGTAAATTGTGTTTAAATAAGCATTTTTAATGTAATCGGGCTTTAAACATTCAATTGCTTTTTAATTTTGCTTTTGAGTAACATGATTAATGTTTTTAAGCCTCGAATGGCACCTGAACAAATATTTCTGAAGTTGACATTTCTACTTATACTTTTTGTTAATCTAAGAAAATAAAAATTCAATTTTTGTGCCTTTTAAATTAAATGCATATTCCTAGAAACATTGGGAGTTTTATTTATGAAAAACTATTAAACTTTATAATTTTCTTTAACAATTATAAAATAACAACAAATAATAAATAGAATAATACTAATATCTAAAGTTATTAATGCTATTAGTCTAAAGAACCAGTAGATGGCAGACCGTCAGTTTTTTACCAAAACTCATATTTTGCTCGATGACTCTCCTATACCCACCTTATATGAGATGGGGTTTCACTAAGCCGAGCGAGGATAGGTTGTAGCATGACGTCCCTCAGGCTATTGACATTGTTCGGTAGTATTTTACCAAAGCTGCCCTTTGGACACATTGAAGAGTATACCTATTTACAACCAAAAAAATATTGGCGGACGATTAAGCTGTTGTAATTTCATGGTGGACTCTTTAAAAATAAAAAAATCCACCACAAAATTACAACCGGCTAAATCGTTGGCCAAATATTTTTATTTTATACTTTTAATCTGTCCAAACGGCAGCTTTAGTAAAATAGTGCCGAACTTGGTCAAAAATATAGGTACCCGTCTTACCTGAGTGACGTCATATCTACCCTCGCTCGACATTCATCAATTTTAGGCGAAAAACCAATTCGAAAACAGTATTTACCAGTCGACTTTTAAACAATGTATTATACGTCAAAGTTGTCACCAATTATTACCGCGGTTATAATTAGTTGAACGCCTAAAGTTCATGTTTGTGAAGCCTCATCTCATGTAAGGTAGGTATAGGAGAGTCATTAAGCATATGAGCTTTGGTAAAATGACGGTCTGCCATCCACTGGATATCAGACTATACCGGGTGATGCATCGCCGGGCGGGACATAGGAAATACCATGTAATTTTTTAAATTTTTTGTTACTCTAGTTTAGTTTAACTTAACTTAATTCTTTTGTATAAATACAACTTTAATCTTTTCACTGTACGATTTTTTGATAATAATAAAGCACTAAATTTCAAAATGACATTATTGTTGTTCATAAATATGAGGCGATAATAATGTAACAATTTTTAAAGATATATTAGCATCTAACTATCAAACTGGTTAACCGAAAAATCTAAAGTTTTTACCATGTACGTAGATTTGCATGCTCTTCAATAAATTTCAATAGAATTCTTCTCTAAAATAATTAGGGAAGCCAATAATTTACCCCATTAAAAATTACATGGGATTTCCTATGTCCCGCCCGGCCATGCATCACCCGGTATACTTCGGCCACTTTATATTAGGAAAAATACTATGGTTATTGATTTTTTAAAACAATGTATATTGGTATTTTTTATTCGGGTATTTTTCTCAATTTAAAGTGCCCAAAGTACCTGTACAGCGTAACTTTCCCTAACGAATAAAAAAATGATGAGAATTTCTTGTCACCACTCTCGGTGAAATTCTTTTAGTAGCGTAGCTACTAAGAAGCTAGGCGGGGCAACGCCCCGGGACGCGTAAATAGAAACCCTACTCGAATTCGTCCGACCAACTGGACTAGTATTTCTAAGCAGTTAATTAGCAGAAAACCTACCCGAATACAGCTCCAGATCGTGACGAATTTGAATAGGGTTTTTCATTGTTTATTTAGCAAAAAGATTTAAAAACCTTATGTCAATAGCATATTTTTTATTTAAAAAAGACTCATTTCTTATTGATATTATTTATTAAAAAAAAATAGTGTTTTTAGCACAAGGTAAATCATTTTCAATATTGAACGCTATATTGTGGGGTCGTTTTTATTGGAGGGACTTTCCAATTTTGAAGGACGACCAGCCTGAATTTTTCCTCCAGAAATACCTCTGGCTTTTCGTCGCGAAATAGATGTTGGCTGCACTTTAATTTTTGGGATCTTCTACCGGCTGTTTTATTACATATGAACGTCATAATTTGTGCCGGAGTTTTAAAAGTTTCTAGTAAATTGGTGAATTTCTGCAAAATAAAAAGTATAAATATGTTATCTAAGATTTAAATATCTATGCCAGCGTAGTGAATCTGTAATATTATACTGGGTGTTTCATTAAAAACTTTTACGCCGTTGATTTTGTATACATTTATTTTTGTATACAGGGTGTTTTCTGATTGCAGGTTTTCTAATTGTAGGTACTGTAGAATTTAACAACACTTTTTAGTAAAATTTGTTAATACTAAACGTTATTACATTAAGTATTTCTTGTTATTGTTACATCATTGCTAATAAGGAATTATATCACTTTATTTGTAGTGCGGTTTTCGGCAAATTTGGACGCAATTATTAGTCTTTATGATCATGATGTATTAAACTTACCTCTTATATACAGAGTGGTAAATATGACGTTGTTTTCTTGGGAAATTTTGTTGTTCTGTAACTTTTTAAATAAAAGAATTTTTAAATTTTTAAAATTTTATAATAATCAGATAATTATTTGTGACAAACAATTTTGGCAGATTTTTAATATTCCTGGTAAATTTGAAAATATAATGTTTTTGCTGAAAAAGTGATATTTTACCATTATCACCCTGTATAACGCTGACTTTGAGCCCTATAAACTCCTACTGTTTAATGCTTTAAGCAAAGACCTGTTAAACCTTTTAAATTATTTGAAAAACGTTTTTACAGGGTGGACAAAAAGTAGGTGCATGTGTTAAAGTAATTTTTTTCAAAATTTTATTTTATTTTTTCAAAATTCTTGTTTTCTCTTATGCCATAAACTACATAATTAAGTTTTATAAATTCTAAAAGTACTTTTGGGATCTAGGGATCAAAATACTGAAACTGTTCAATGCTTGGATGTGATATAAAAGATTGTCGTAATGTATGATAAACTGTCTCATATTTTAGAACCGGTTCTAATTAAACTTACAATATTTACTACTTGGGAGTTTTGGGAAATGCTCAATTTGTTGTTGATATTTGCCATGTTGCCAAGTTTCAATATTATAAATATAATTAACTGTATATATCCCAAAAATCGATAGATTGAAGAGAAATTGTACATTCCCTAAAACCCCCAAGTAGTAAATATTGTATGTTTTAATGAAACCTGTTCTGAAATATAAGGCACTTTCCATACATTATGAGAATCTTTTATATTACATCTAAGCATTAAACAACCATACAATTCTAAAGATCATTATTACGCAAACTAAGCAGCGCAAATTAAAAAAAAATAAAAAACCGTTTTCGGTATTTTGATCCCTAGAATCCAAAAGTATTTTTAGAATTTATAAAAGTTAATTCTGTAGTTTATGGCATAAGAAAAACAAGAATTATGGAAAAATTTAGAATATTTTGAAAAAATTACTTTTACACATAGATCTACTTTTTGTCCACATATCCACCCTGTATAAATGTTTTTTAAAACATTTAAAAGTGTTGCTTTTCGCTTAAAATATCAAACAGTAGAAGTTTACAGGACTAATAGTCAGCGTTATACAGGGTAATAACGCTAAAATGTCACTTTCTTAGTAAAAACATCATATTTTCAGATTTACGAGAGATATCAAAAATCTGTCAAAATTGTTTGTCAGAAAAAATAATATAATTTTTATAAAATTTGGATCATTTAAATTTTTTTATTTAAAAAGTTGCAGATCAACAAAATATCCCAAAAAAACGTCATATTTACCACTCTGTACATAAGAGGTAAGTTTAATACCAAGGCTGCATGGTTGCGTTAAAATTTGCCGAAAACCGGACCAAAATATTTTTATAAACTTTACAAAAATTAGGTTTAAAATATTACCTAAAATTTAAATTATTCCGTTTAAATGTCCAACAGTTTATTATTTCCAAACCTTTTGCTAAATAAATAATGGAAAACCCTACTCCAATACGTCAAGATCTGGAGCTGTATTCGAGTAGGGTTTCTGGTATTTAACTGCTTAGAAATCCTAGTCCAGTTGGTCGGACGAATTCGAGTAGGGTTTCTAGTATTTAACTGCTTAGAAACCCTAGCCCAGTTGGTCGGACCAATTCGAGTAGGGTTTCTGGTAGTTAACTGCTTAGAAACCCTAGTCCAGTTGGTCGGACGAATTCGAGTAGGGTTTCTATTTACGCCCCGGGATCCCAAGCTCAAGGAGCCCTCTGAAGTCTGACTTACAAATTATTAATAGGAGTAGTAACAAGTAGGTATGGAGATATAATTTTTTGTCGGGTGGACAACAATAATTTATTGATGTGGTGTATTTTGAAGGAGGTGAAAAAATATTTTTTTTTGATGCTGCTTTTGTTGGGGTCCTACTTTATTTTATGCCTCAAGGCCTTTGCTTGCCTATCTAGTTACGCCATGGGTTTTCCGAGGTTTTAACTGGATGGTGAAAAAAAATGTAATTTCTTACATAAAAAAACAATAAAAAAATATAATACAAATAAATAGTTTTATCTTACAATATTTAGCAAAATATTATTTTTCTTATAAACGTAAGCGAACTAAAAACAACCATATAAATAAACGGATTTAATAATGCTTTTGACATCCTAGCTGAACTAAACTGATCCATAAAAGTGAGGGCTACTCCATTTGTCCACCCAAATCCAAGCTGAACCTGATACTCTCCCCCGCCTCCATATCTTCCAGATTCAACAGCATCGTATTTTTCATACATTGACGAACTTACACCGAAACCTTTAAAATTAGCAGTTATCCAACGATCTGCAAATGTTGCTGCAATATCAGCCGCTTCTCTGTTTCCTGTTTTGTGAAGACCTTAAAAAAAATAGTTAGGGATATAATTAATGCCGATAATGAGTAAAGGAAAGTGACCAATTATGGAATACCATTTTGTTTTTGAACATAATTTACAGAAACATATTAAATAAAAAACTTTTGTAGTAATTATTAACAATTATATAATTATTGTCCTTTTGTAACAATTTTAAGTTACATTTATTAATTTTTAATTAGGACTTAAAAAAACGAAAAAATGATTAAGGTAGCTAAATATGGATTAGGTACCCCAAATATGGAATACTATAAACACCATTAAAAGTTAAACTTAACTAACAAAAAACTGTTTAAAAACTTTGTTATATATGTCAGGAGTAAATTTAAGCAATCGGTATTTATCTATAATTACCGGTAATTGGTAAATGGTAAATATAGTGAATTATCCACATTTACCGGTAATTATATAAAACTTCCGCGTGACTGTGGTAAATGTTGACATAAGCTTTGGAATTGAAAGTTCGTACTAAGACACAAAAATAGTTCGAATTGATAGAAAGAGGGATAAATTATCGTCATACGGTGTTATTTTATCTTCATGTATGTACAGGGTGGTGCCTTTTCGTTGACCTTGCCGGGTATAGCGAAAACTAAAAGAGACAGAACAAATCTGATTGCGCAATCTCGATTTCAATTTTTATACAAATTTAATTGCAAAACAAATCATGGCCAACTTGATTCGTTTTGAAGATACAGAGGTGTTTTTAAATTTTGTCAATTTTGACAGGCACTTGTAACTCGCTTGATATAAGAGATAGAGAAAAAATGTAAAAAGGAGAGTTTTAGGGATTTTTACGTAGAATTCAGTGGCGTACCTACATTTTTTTATTAACTGTTATTTTAAAGTCATAACACAAATTTGGGTTTTTTAAATGAAACACCTTGTATATTTTATCATCAATAAAAAGGTCTCCTTAAAAGCCGTAAAAAAATACCACATTTAATATATTTAATTTGAAATAGTTTCGAAAATATAGCCATCGTCCGGAATTCGATAATAAAATAGCATTTTTAAATAAAACACCCTGTATATTTTATTACAAATAAAAAGACATTTAAAAGACCTCTAAAAATTTACCACATTTAAAATTATTTTCTTTAACAGTTTCGAAAATATTAGCATCCAAATTTTAATGCGTATATCTACTATTTTTGGATTTATATAGTCATATTTCCAAAACTATAAAAGATAAATATATTAAATGTGCTATTTTGCTAAACCTCTGTGAAATATCTTTGCAACGGTAATATTATATACATTGAAAAAAATCTAATGATGACCATATTTCCGAAACTAATAAAAATAGATATGTTAAATGAATTCTTTCTTTTAGCTTTCAAAGAGACCTTCCAATTGGTAATAAAATATACAGGATGTTCCATTTAAAAAACCCAACTTTGTGTTATAACTTTAAAAATAAAAGTCAATGGAAAAAATGTAGGTACACCACTGAATTCTACGTAAAAATCTCTAAAACTTTTCAATTATTTTTTTCCATCTTTAATATCAAACGAGCTACAAGTGCCTGGCCAAATTGACAAAATTTGAAAAACACCCTGTATCTCCAAAACGAATCAAGTTTGCCATGGTTTGCTTTTACCATGGCATATTGAAATCGAGATTGAGCAATCAGATTTGTTCTATCTCTTTAGTTTTCGCTATACCCGCAAAGGTCAACGAAAAATCGCCATGTACACTAGCTCAAAAACAGTAAATCATTTTCTTCCTCAGTTTGACTTAAATGATCTTTATGTTCAATTAGAACTCTCCAAATAAAAGGATTAACTTCTGGGATCTAGATATTAAAACAATGGCATAAAAATCCAAGACAAATCACAGTTATAAAAATATAAAGTTGGTATTGGTCATCATTGGTTCCGAGTAAAAATGTTTTATCTTTACTACCCATAAAGCTAAGTATTATATGTTTTTTATAATGGCCATAAATAAGTATGGTAAAGGCTTTCAGTACTTTAACAACTTAAAATTCTTTCAAGTAAGCGAAAAAATAAAAATAAACATGTGTCTTTATTTCTGAAAGTCAATTTCTGTGGCACTAATAAATATATACAGTGAGGCCATAAAGTCTGAAAAATTACCCTTTTAAGGTAAACGAAGCATCTGAGTAAAAATCGCTCGGACACGTGGATTTAGTTTTTAGGTTTAAATTTTTTTGAAAGAAAAGAATTTACACAGGGTGTTTCAAAAACAGCAGCTCCGGTATCGACTTCACATTTTGCATATTTTGACATTTTTTGGATGTTATGGACAATTCTAGACACATTGCATTTACATTGTCATATGCCTATCTTCAACTGTTTTCGAGTAATTAAGGCTTAAAACTAACATTTTTGCACACTAATTGCTTGCAAAATTAAAACGGTCCGACACGTCGATTTTTCTACCTTACCTTTGGTACATTAATTATCATTTTGACTGTTGTCAATTTGTGATATACTGTATGAGAACTAATCTTATTAGATATGCTTTTAGAACGAAAAAGAATGATTTTTGGCTGGGGAGATCGCCAAAGACATTTGGATGAAGACTGTGAAATTTTTAATAACGCCCATCTAGATCGGGAGCAAGCTATTACAGAATCTACAGTCAGCAAAATTGTTAAAAAAATCCGTTTTCTGTAAAATTAATTCAGATAGATATAGAGTCTGGAACAAGTATAATATGTATTTGCTTGAAATTGCCTGTAGAATTTATTTTTAGAAAAATATACAGGGTGTTCCATATCAAATAGCACTTCAGGCTAACTCTAAGGTACCACATAAAACTGAAACGTCACGCTCTCTCTAGGTTGCATGTAATTTTGGGAAGACCCAGTTTATTTTATAATAATTTTAATGGTATCTAAATTATTCTAAAATTACACCCATTTCCATAAAAAATACCGTGAAAAGCAAAACTGGTCGCGGATATTTGTGCGACGTTACACAAAATAGAATGAAAATTATACAGATTGTCAATGGATACAAGAGGCCAAATGGACGAAAAATTTGATTTTTCGAAGAAAAGTCAGTCTTTATAAAAATTTTTGCTTGTAAAAAATATGATTTGCAAAGAGAAATTGAGTTTATATACGGTGTTTGCAAAAACTTAAAAACATGATTTTTTTCCAAGAGTAAACCACCTTTATTTTTACTTTTAAGCGATATATCATTTAAAAAATGTATTTAGAATGGCATTTTAAATTATTTTATAAAAAATGTTACAGAGGTATCAAAAAGTTTTATAAAACTGATTTGAGAGTTATTAAGGATTCAATATTTTAAATTTTTATAATAAAAAGACATAAAAAAATATTTTATAATTTGCTTTTTAATCACCTGCTTTCTTCAAAGTCCTACACAATATTTTCAGCTGTAAATGACTAAAATGACTTTTTCGCCAAATTCTAGAGTTTAATAAAACTTTGTATTAATTTTTTTATCGATTACAGACTTGGATAAGATTTCATAATGACATTTTGCTTAATAATGAAAAATAAAGGTAGTTTACTCTTGAAGAAAAATAATGTTTTTTAAGTTTTTGCAAACCCTATACCTACTTATGCAATATCAACATTTTCTTTACTGTTCTAAAGACTCTTTAGCGCATTTCTTAAGAATTAAAAAGTAGTTAGTGGTCACCTAGACATGCATGCAAAGTTCGTTATCCGGTATAGCCTGAATACAAATTCGAAAGAAAATGTGACTCGATGCCAAATGCTTACAATAAATGTGTTTAGAAAAAATTACAAAACAATATTTTTTGTAGAGTAGTGTTAATTATTACCTTTCATAGAAACTCTAGTTACTCTTTAGGCAAGCTAAAAACAACATAAATACAATGTGTCCCAAATAAGGAGGCCTGGGCATTTAGAAAGTGGTAAGAAATACGAAGTTTGTTTAAATAAAAACAAAGTTGAGGTTTTATGTGCCTAACAATAAGCTGTTTAAAAACTTTTAAGATTGCGAGTATTTCCGAAGATATACGAAAAAAACATTTTATTAATTTTATTTTTATTTTAAAACGGATTTAATAATAGTTCGGTCAAATTAGAATAAACACAAGGGTAAAGGTAAAAAAATGAATGAAATCGTTTAAAACATAATAATATGTAAAACAAAATTTTAAAACTCCCAATCATTCCGACAGGTGGAAAAAATTTACTCGAAGTCAAAAGTCAAAAAATTTTTTTTTGCGAATTTTTCGAAAACGGTAAGTTATCGCAAAATTACTTCAAACCAAAAATTGTAGATTATAAAACTGTCTACATCAATAATATATTTTTCCTAAATACGACCGTTTTTATGATATAACGAGGCAAAGTGTTGCAAGCGTCATAATATGCATAAGCACGCCACGTATACAGGGTTATTCACGGTGAATGTCCTACTAAAGGATTTTGGAAACTACTAAAGTTACATTTTTAAATTTTGGCGCTTAGTTTAGGTAATATTGATCTTTATATGGCAAATATATTATCTTTCTTGAATTTTCTGTTATACCGGTGTGCGTATCAACTCAGCTTATTTTAAATGAAACACCCTATATGTTATTACATTTTCGGATTCTGCACCAGTTTCTAAGCATATTTTATGTATCATATCCTATACCTAAGTTAAAGCGCTTTTGACATATTTAAATTTATAATTTGTCAAAAAAGATCGTTTTCAGACCCAAAAATAATAATTATTTTTTTCCATAAAAATCTCTTAATTTGGTATAAAATTCTTGTTTATCAAGACTAAATTAAACAAAGTTTTTATAAAAATTAAAAATATGGCTATACAGGTGTTTAAAAAATAAGATTAAAAATAAAATTAAGAAAATTACCAAGATTTTTTTATGAAAACCCCCACATTTTGTATTTTTATCTTATAAAGTATTAACAATAAGGGTAAGCTTGCAAAAAGTTGCCTATTCCTAAAAGTTTTAGTTTTCGAGATATTTTCAATCAAATATTTTTATTTGGCTAATAGGCTGCAGATTTAAATTTGAGTTTATAATGTATTCTTAGTTGGCTGCGATGGCGTTGCAACTCTCTGCTTCTTTATATCTCAGAAACGGTCGTATTAAAGAAAAAAATTATTATCTTTTTGTAGATTATTTTATAGTCTCCAATTTTTGCGATAAAACTTACCGTTTTCGAGAAATTCGCGAAAACTTATTTTTGACCTTTAACCTCGAGTCATTTTTTCCACCTGTCGAAATGATGGGGAGTTTTACAATTTTGTTTTAGGTTACGTTTTAAACAGTTTCATTCATTTTTAGCTGGACAGAAATTTTAGTGACTTCGAATGTCTAAATCGACCGGACTATAATAAATTGCACTTTTGCATTGCCACCTTTCTTGCTTTATCTAATGGTGGTGTTTTATTTCAAATGCGACGGTTTTGGTTAAGTTCTGCTTGGTTTATTAAATTAATTTTTTAACTATAAAATATTTTTATCAAATTTCATAAAATACAGGACCGTATTACGGTTAAACCTCAATGTGTGATAAACCATTGAATTTATAATCAAATTGGCTTTTACATTTTAGTATTAGAATATCCGAACCGTATTAAAAAAAAATAAAGTGGATTATGGTCTCACGAAGACACGCATTTCAAATAAAACACCATCATTGGATAAAGCAGAAATAATGGCAATGCAAAAGTGCACATTTTTTAGAAACCAATTTAAAAAAACAAGAAAAAAACTAATTTTTTTTTATTTTTCTGTTTTTTTTTCGAACATCTCCGGAAATATTCGGAACTTTAAAACTTTTAAACATGTATATTATTAGGCACATAAAACCTTAACTTTTTCTCATTTAACCGACTTCGTATCTTTTACCATTCGCAAGATGCCCATACTGGCCCTCCTTATCTTAGACACGTTGTATACAACAAATATTTACCTAAAACCACAAACTCTTGAAGAGGGGGCCATGCGTTTGGCAGATCCCATTGTTCTCCACTTTCTTCCAAAGAAGTAGGTATTCCGCCTAAATATGCATCTATTCCCTGATCGTAGAAGTATTTAGCAGCTTTTTTTCCATACTCTTCTTTTTTGTTTAAATCATAACAATCCGCCCAAAAAGGCACAAAGTTACTAGGAAAAAAGAGCTTTCTTTGTCTAAGTAAAGTTCTGTCAAAGTCATACCATATCCCGTCAGCTTCGTTGTAAAGAAGGGTTTCTAAATTTTTTACCCACGTGTCTGCATATTTATTCCATGAAGCTTGTTTTGCTGCATTTCCAAGTTTACCATAAAAATCTGAGAGCAGCTTAAACGATTTACATAAAAGAGTTTAAATCTACAGGTATCACCCTTTTACTGTCAATGTTTGTTAAATTTGCCTTGGTAGATCCCTGAGCATCAAAAAGCCAACGTGTTGAGAAATCCCATCCTGTCTCTGCACCTGTTTTTAGGGAATTGTAACAATTTCTCTAAAAGAAAAACATTAATTGTAAAGAAATTATGACATGTAAGCTAATTTAGTTGGCTAGGTTGGTTTTACTTGTACAAATAAATGTGTTGTTGTCATTGTAGATAGTAGGAAGATATGTAGATTGGCAACAAAAATATCTATAAAAAGACAGTCTAAGATTCGAATTTGGAGCGAGCTTTACTTATCGGCTAACCGAATAAAATTGTCTTACTTTAAATATAATATTTAAACATCGCCATTGGGTTGTCCAAGTCTTAAAATTTTTAAAACCCCTTGTATATTGTCAACATTTATTTTTTTATCCCACATGACTACTAATTTATCACATTTTTTTCTTCAATTTTACAGGTAAAACTGTGGAAATTTTTTAAATTTTAAACTCTAAAATACAGGGATATTTTTAAGTTGATATATTCCTCTTAATACTGTATAGAATTTAAGAAAATAAGAATATTTTTTAATAACATTATGTTCGAAAATGCTTCTTTTCGGATATACAGGGTGGTAAAGTTATGATAAAAATGCCTTTTTATCATAACTTTCTTACCACTCCAGATGTGTCCACCAAATTTGGTCCACTTCTTTTAACCATTACATTACATTTTTTGCTGTATTTTTTTTTTTTTTGAATTTTACTGGTAGCGTTTCAACAAGATTTGTATTAAATTTTTCAAGAAAAAAATAGTACGCTGCTGTTTTTCTTCAAATCAATATTATTTTTTATCACTTTTTATCCGATATTAAAAATGTGTTGAAGTTGCTGGATGTCATTTAGAAGACGTGATATCTTGATATGCTTTTAGTACGACAAACGGTTTTTGTTTAAAAAAATAAAAGCTATTTTAATGCATGAAAAAATCGCTAAAATCTGAGATGGTGATCTGGTATGTAAAATTCGTTTTTGATTTTTATTAAAAATTAAACCTTCTATTTTTTTTTATTACGTTTAAATTGTAGTAATGTAAGATGTTGACATTTTTTATTACACATTAGACAAAAAGGAATTTTACATATAGAACACCATATCAGATTTTAGCAATTTTGTTATGCAACAAAATGGCTTTTATTTACATTACATATTAAAATAACAAATTAACTCCAAAGTAAATGATTATTTTAAAAATAAAATTGATTTTCTTTAAAAAAAATCAATACAAATCTTGTTCGAACGCCACTGGTCAAATTTTTAAAAAACTTTTACAGCAAACATGTAATGTAAACAACCATTGCATAAAAAACAAAAGACTTAGGTAATAAATGTTTTATTTTTTAAATGGAACACCATATTTATTATTATATTTTTAAATTCTATGGTCAATTCTAAGTGTTTTTATTAAGGGTACTAAGTACATGTTTATCTTTTACTGTTTTTGAGTTATTGACGCTTAAAAGCTCTCATTTTTGGCTTATTTAATTAAAAATCTCAATATGAAATAAATACAGGTAATGCAGGTTATTACCTGATACTTCAGTTATTTTTGATGGTCTCTTACCAGAAAAAAATATATACCTTAACGCTACTATGTGTAATTAAAAACTATTAAATAATTTTGCAAAAATTTGTGTAATTTTAACTTTAACTTTTGTATTAATACTTGATTTAACGTACCTACCTATTAGATATGTTTATACTCATTTGACTAAAAATAGCGATTTTAAATAAAGAATTATTTTAGAATAAAAAGTTGTTGGAAACCTATACAAATTATCGTATTTAGGCACCTTTAAAGCATTGTATACCGGCCGTGGGTAATGGATGTGAGTAATGAGCCATTTTACCTGTTTAAAATCACAATAATGAATACAGTTTTCAACAGTCGTAGAAAATAGTATATTAATGCGACGATTACGTCATGTTATCCGTGCGAGTTGCATACAATACTTTTTCTGCATTTTTTTGTGGAATTATATGAACACAAACAATAAATTTAATGTTTTCAATGTGTAACAGATTATATTTGTCAGGTATGGCATATACGATATTACAGCCTACTGCGAATTTTTTATCAAATGTATTTGATTTTATTATTAGTTGATTTTTCGTACCTATTAGAAAGGTATTTTTATACTTATACACATAATAACTAAAAAATGGTGTCCTTGACTAAAGAGTCAAAGAAAAGAAAACGAAGTTGTCGAAAACATAATACAAATTATCATATTAATACATCTTCCCAGGCAGCAAGCTGACGTCATTATGACGTCATTTTTAAATCATTTTTGGTCATAGGACGTCATCAGACCAAAATTATTACCTCATTTTAACGTCATTGACGTTAATGACGTGTTTTTGACGTCGGTTAAGTTACGTCTTTTCGACGTCATTTTTCGTCATACTAGCCCATTAAAATCTAATGACATAATGTGTAGAAAACCCGCCAGAAAAATTTTGTGACATTATATGATTCGTGTCAAAATCCAACCGAAATATTATATGACAAAAAATAAGACTAATAAATTTACAAAATTGAAATAGGAAAAACTCTACCGATAGATGGCGTAATGGACAATAAACTATTACGCCTATTCAACATCTTTGCTTTTTATCGCCTACACCGTACCGATGAGGATGAGACCAAAAAGTTCAAGACCGGTGTGCGGTTGATGATTTTAATTAACTTTGAAAGAAATATTTTCAGCTAGTGTAAAAGTCTGCATCTCCAGGCTGGACAGTGCAGGAAATTGCAAGCAGTAAGGAGTTTTTTCCTATTTCAATTTTTAAATAAAATATCGTATCATTTTAGCTTAAAAAAGTATATGCGTCAATTTTTCGTCATCTTAAAGACGTCATTATGACGTCATTAAAGGGACGTCTTTTGTCTTTGACTTAGGGAGGTCAATTTAACGTCATTTTGCCGTCATATTATGACGTCTTTGCTGACCAAATGTGACCAAAAATGACTAAAAAGAGACGACAATAAGACGTCAGCTTGCTGCTTGGGTTATGACGACTTCGGGTAATGGGCATGGGTAATGAGCAGGGCCGTTGCTAAGGTGACTTGCGCCCTGGAGCAAAAAATATTGGCCGCCCCTATAAAAGAATGTCTTTTAGTTAGTTTAGGTATTAAAATTTTTGAAGGCAAAAGAAAAGATCGCCTTTTTCCAAATTTCCAAATACATTGCTGTCTTCGTAATTCAACATTGACTTTTTCCTTCATATGAAATATTTTTGAAGAGCAAAAAAGGCCCACTTTCAAATAATATTTCAAATATATCCGCCCTTTATTTTAAAAATTTTGGCCCCGTAGCATTGCGCCCTGCTACCTTGCACCACTTACACCACCCTGCCAATGAGCGTGAGTAATGGCCGTGGGAATGAAACATATTTCATGTGGCAAATTACATTGATAATGTAAACATTTTTTAACAGTCGTATAAAAAAACTATTATTTCATATTGTCCAGTAAATCCACTTACCCTGTATTAATTTGGGCCCGGTAAATTGCACATTACGGTACCTGGTACCGTAGTGTGTTGCCTAGCAAAGCTGTTATGTATCATTATAAATGTCCACGTGATCATTGTTGTTATACCTTGATTAATGTAATTTTTGGATGCCAAAATAAAATTAAATCTTTAAATACCCATATATTAAGCGATTTTCATCTGATATTCGGATATATATGAATTTCTACTTGTACGTAAAATATATTTTTTTACCAACTTTAGTAAATAAAAATAATAAGATTTCTACAAAACAGACTTCTTATTACATTTTTAAAAGTATTTTGTTTAACTAAAGTTGGTATTTTCTATTTCATTTAAACCTATTAGGAACTTCTACTTCTAAAATATATTTTTATACCAATTTTAGTAAATGGAAATTATCATATTTCTATAAAACAGACTTATTTTTACATTTTCAAAAATATTCTGTTTTACTAAATTTGGGAACTTTCATTTAATTTGGACGTATCTAGCGTTACCTATTTAATACCGTTTAGAAGCTACAACTATTATAATATTTTTTTATCAATTTGGCAGTGACAAGCGAAGAATAATCATAGTTACCTATGATATGGAGAACAAGGCTGTTACCTACGTAATTTAAGTGAAATAATTTGAAACTAACAACATGTTCTCTTTACCTACCGGACTTAGACCGTATTATTACCTATTACCTGCTCATCCTCTGTGTGGAAATAAGCACATGTAGTAAGATCTTCAGCATATGATTCTGGTCGTGGGGTATTACTTTCTGGTCCATAATGTGCCATTTGATATTGCACGCCATTTACTGTCACTGTAACTACTCTATTGTCTAACCACCATAAAATTTCTTTTTCAACATAGTCAATATTGGTTCTTAACCAATCCAAGTCGTTAGTATAGTCAATATAAAGTCCTACCATTGAAGTAAATAATGGTGGTTGAGATCTATTTATATAGTAAATTCTTGAACCATTAGGAATTAAGCCGTATGTTTTTATTAGGAACAAAAAATTTTCTAGCATTCCCCGTACTGTAACTTTCATTTCACTTAAGAGCAAACCTGTAACAATTAATTGGAAAAAGAATACAAATACTTGGAACCATATTAATACACTACAATAAATTATATCCGTAAGATATTAACTTTATGCTATAACTAACCAAAACAAATCAATAAATGGGGGTGTTCCATTATGTTAATTTCAAGTTTCATTTCCTAGATTTTTTTAATTATATTTTTTTAGGATTCAAATAATTAAAAATTACCCACGGCTGTTGCCACGAACAACGTTGTAAATTTACAATATTTTTTTCAGTGTATATTGTTATATAACACCTTTTGGTAACTATTTCCTTGATAGTACCATTTAATTATCAACATTTTTTCTTCAGTAGTATAACTCATGGTTAATCTTTTTGCTCTACGATTTTTGATAATGATAAAGCACTAAATTTCAAAATGACAACGTAATGTCACGCTAACTGGTATTTTTATTGTTTTTCATAAATATGAGGTGATAATAATGTAACAATTTTTAAAAATATATTAGCATCTAACTAGCAAACGGGTTAACCGAAAAATCTAATGTTTGTATGTAATGTAATGTACGTAGATTTGCATGCTCTTCAATAAACTTCAATAGAATTTTTCTCTAAAATAATTAGTGAAGCCAATAATTGACCCCATTAAAAATTACATGGGATTTCCTATCTTCCGCCCGGCGATGCATCACCCGGTAGGTAAAATCGATTTTATTTGTTAAAATTAATTTATTCATGTCTACATAATTCAAACTTTGTTTAGGTTCAGAATCAAATTCGAAAATTAAGAAAAATATTTTGCGCTTGTTTAAAAAAGAAGAACAACTTACATATTACGTATTCGGAAGTTCTTACCAAATGGAAAACTTTTTATTCTTGACTCCACGAAAAAAGTTCATAAAAAGTTCTGCTTGGTAAGAAAATTACACAATATTTGTATGTTGGATGTAAGTACAAAGGCTATTCAAAGGGTTTTAGTTTCCAATTATAGCAAAATATTGAGAAGGCAAAAAGTTGTTTTAAGGTGTGTATATTTTAAGGATACCCTTGATGACGTAAGTTATCATTACGACCGAAAACAGTTTTATAAAATTTTTGAAACCTGCACTTTAAATGATTCTTAGTTACGTACTAACAGCTGTCAAATTTTGACATTGGTAACATATTGACTGAAGCAAAAAATTGTTTTTTGATTTTGTACGCCGCTGCTGTGTTTCCATTTGATTTTTTTCTGTTATTAATCGATGTTTTTAATAAATAAATAAATATTTCTGGGAAATAAAAATACTTTAAACTAATTTGTTTCTTTATTTTGGTAAAATTTAATTTGACGGAAGTATTTACAACTATAAGTTTTAGTAATATAGCCGACGCGACGTCGTTTATTAATTTGAAAACAGGCTCTTTTTAAACATACAAACATTTTTGTGGAAATTTATTTTCTTACCGAGCAGGACGTTTTTGAGAGAGGCACTTTTAGAAAAAATAATATACAGCGTGTCTACTTAAGTTCGCACCATATGGGAAACTTTTTTATTGTTGACTTTACGAAAAAAGTGATTCTTTATAAAAAGTTCTGCATGGTCTAAAACCTTAAATTCTATTATCAGATATTAATTTTTGCATTGGTATACGAGGTATGTCGAAAAATGTAAATTTTGCTTAAGGGAAAAGTATCTTTATTTTTAACAATATCAATTTGTTATACAAAAAGTTGTTTAGAATTAAAAATTACTTACAAATATGCAAACTTGACTATTAAAAAGTAAGTTCAGTTCTCCCCATGGAGATTTTTTATTATTGATCTTACGAAAAAAAGTTATTCTTTATAAAATGTTCTGCATGGCCTAATACCTAAAATTAAATCATAAGATATTATTTTTTGGCAGTGGTATACGAGTTATCACACAAAATGTTAAAAATGGAAATAATAATTAAGTTTTTATATTTGCAAGTTATTTTTATTCTAAACATCTTTTTCTTATACAAAATTCAATATTGTTAAAAATAAAAGTACTGTTCTCTTATATAAAATAACATTTTTTGACATACTTTGTAAACTACTGCAAAAATTAATATCTGATGGTTTTAGGTTTTAGGCCATGCAGAAATTTTTATAGAGAGTTACTTTTTTCGTAAAATCAATAAAAAAACTAATTCCCAATGACGAGAACTGAAGTTATTTTTTAGTAAACAGGTAAAATTGCATATTTGTGAGTATTTTTTCTTAATAACTTTTTCTTATAAAAAAATCGACATTGTTGAAAATAAAGGTACTTTCCCCTTAAGCAAAATTCACATTTTGAGATACCTCGTATACCACCGCAAATAAATAATATCTGATGATTGCATTTTGGGTTTTAGACCATGCAGAACTTTCAATAAAGAGCAGTTTTCCATATGATGCAAACTTATAAGTGATTTAAAAGTTTTCCATTTGGTAAGAACTTCCGAAGACACGCTGTATAAACCAAAAGAAAAATATATCAAACCGTACTAACCTTGAATAATAAAATAGGAATCCCAGTAGTATATTTCTCTAAATCTTCCTCCGGGAACAATATAACCTTCTGGAAGCGCTATTATTGAGTGTTGTGTAGGATGTGTTCTAGCGTGTTCTTTCATTTTTCGTCCCAACTGCGGCCAAAAGCTTACAAGTGTTTTGGCAAACTCATAAATGGATGGATCTTTGATTTTATCTAAAAACGCCGGTGATGAGACAGAAATCACTTGGTGTCCAGTCGTCCTAAATTTAGAAACAATAAAATAGTTAAGTTTCATGCTATGGTGTTAATAGTAACGTCACAGAACATTGAAACTATACTAACGTTTTTAAAAAGAATTTTAGGTCCGCTGATTTTTGATATGTAGTTCTCTTTTCTCTTCTGGATAGACCCTGGGCTGTCTGGCTGGCGGTAGTGGTTGCATTTATTAGTTCGCATCCAACCTATACAGGTAATAATCCAAGATTTTAAAAACATTTTAAGAACCTAATTTTCAATTTTTGTCTTAAGATAGGTTTACCAACCAGACACTTTTATCATTGCTAATTATACAGTCGTCCCTCTTCTAACTTCTGAACCGTTCGGTATATGTTGATGAAACTTGGAACAATAATATTTGATCAAGGTCTGCATTTTTTAACATATCATTGACAGCTCTAAATGTCGAGGTCACAGCTGGGGTCAACGCAACGGCTACCGCCAGCCAGATAGCCAAGGATCTACCGGAAAGAGAAAGGAGAATACCATATCAAAAAATCAGCCAACCTAAAATTCTTGTTTTCCCGACGTTTTGCTACCTCCCGGACTACTAGACTTTTAACAAAGAAAATGTTTTTTTTTTTAATGGGATTTGCAAATAAAAAGTTATTTTTTTGATTAGCTGCCCCCCCTCGCCTCTCAAAGAAAATCAAAAAGTCAAAATCTAATTTTTTGTAAATTTGATAACATTATACAGTGTGTCTACACGTAAGTTGGCGTCATATGGGAAACTTTATTATCAATTTTACGAAAAAATGTTATTTATTATAAAAAGTATGCATGCTCCAAAACCCAAATTGCAACCACTAGATATAAAGTTGTATTAGTCGTCTACTTTAGTAAGTACCTTTATTTTTGCTAATATTGTTATAAAGAAAAAATGTTTGAAATTTTAAATTACATGAAAATATGCAATTTTGTTTATTTATATAAAAAAAAACATTTTGTCTTCTGCGATAATAATAAAAAAATAAGTTTGTACATTAGTACATTGTGCATAGTTCTTATTTTGTCTTATAAAGTTGATAGTTATAAAAAGTATTAAACTAAATTTTACTATTTCGCAGAAAAAAATTCGCAAGTAAAGAAAATTGCATATTTAAAAGAAATTTTTACTTTTAATAATTTTTTCTTTTTGTTAATTCTTAATAATAGCCAAAATACAGGTACTTTACTCAAGGAAAAATTACATTTTTGGTCAAACCTGGTAGATGATTGACACAGTTTGATATCTGATGGTGGCTTTTTAGATTTTGTATTATATAGAGTTTTTTGAAAAAATTTATTAATAAAAAGTTTCCCATATGGCGCCAATTTACGTAGACACACTGCATAAAATTTTAAACTGTTTAAACAAATATTAAAAATTTAAATTAGCTAAATAAAAAGAAGCTTTTCTATTTCTTATTTTTTTCGCATCTTGCTTGCATTATATTGCAAATTCCTGAACCACAAAATAAATAAAAAATAAAAACACCTTATTTCATTAAATTTGTTGATTTATATGTACCTAAATGCTGTTTTAAGGTACGCGCACATACGTTGGCATCGGACGGACGGTACGGACCAGAAAAAATAGTTTTAGTGAAATTAAATGACATACACGCACATGGGAGTTTTCGGTAAACCATAGGCAAATATTTAAAGTTAGCGCCTTTTCACCCGGGTATAAAACCACTCGGTTAAAACCCTCCGGTAGGAATCGGCTTAAATTCTTTTCAAATAACGCAATTTCTGACCTGTATCGCACATATGAAACGGTAATGGCCGGATTTTAATTAAAGCTGCTATATTCCCGCGGGATTTTTTAAATCCGGTGCCAACCGCCCGCACATAGGTGCAATGCTTTAATTAATTTCACTAAAACTATTTTTTCCGATCCGTACCGTCCGTCCGATGCCGACGTATTTGAGCGTACATTTAATGTCAATTTTTTGGTGTTGTTAAAAATGATAGGGGTGATAGAGTAAGCCAAAGTAATGTTAGTAATTCATACAAAAAAAATGGTTCTAATGCGCTTTGTTAGGAAGGTATAATTCCTTCAAAACTTGTAAAGAACAATATTTAAATTATCATTTTGGAACTGCTGCGACAGTACCCATGACATTTGGGCGACTAAATAACCTCATACTAGAGCTTCCTTTTATAGGTAAACGGCTGTTTAGTAGGCCGGAATTATACAGGAGTAAGACGATTTTTTTCAACATGGTAATACAAAAAACAGTCTTTGGCTCTATTATAAATTTAAAAGGGCTTAAAAGTATACCTTTTTGCAGAAAAAGGTAAAGGAAACAAACGGTCAAAGCAAAATGCCAAATTTGTCACCTGGGTCAAAAATGCATACATGAAATGAAATATACTTGAGTCACCCTGTATAATCCTTACTTACTGAACAGCCGTTTACCTATGGAAAGAAGCATTAGTATAGGGATATTTAGTTGCACGAATATCATTGGTACTGTGGCAATAGTTTTAAAATTAAAATTAAAACAAGTTTTTTTAGTCTAAATTTAAAGGTCAATATCTTCCTAACGAAGCGCGATAAATCTTTTTTATATAAAAAAGTAACACTATTTTGGCGTACTCTATTACCTTTATCATGTTATACTTTAAATGGGAAAAAATTCTTGTGTCTCCTTATTTACTCAGTTTCCGAGGCGATCAAATTGTTTAGGCGTATTTTTGTGTTTAAAATTGTTGTTGTTTTTTAACTACTTCCAATATTAAAATTATTTTTTAAATTCTAAATCACATGGATTTTGTAGCCCCATAAAAACAATAATATTCTTTTCACAACATTACTCACCGCTTCTGATTCAATAACAAAATTTTCCTCAACAAATTTTACTACATCATTTTTGGTTGGTTTATTATTGGTTGCTGTCATCATTTTATCATAATTTTGTAAAGTCACAGTTTCTTCATTTAACTGCACCATATCCACAAACGTTTTTGAATCTGGGTAAATTTTAAGTCTTTGTACAGTATCCAGTAGGTCACCTTGACAATAAACCTTATTCGGACAAGAATGTATTATTTCTACAGCTCTCAGTTCTACTGAATAACACAGGATTAATGCGATCTTAAGTAGAGTACGACTATGCATTTTATTTCTAAAAATATGTTAACAAAATATATGAGAAGACTCTGGCTTTATAAATTGGGGCGCATTTAAAATTAAGGTCCATAAGTCATCAGAAATTTTAAAAGATTAAATAGATGGCAAATTTCTAGATAACTGTTGACTTCTGGTAAAATAGTACAAGGTATATGAATAATAGTTAAAGTTTGATGTAGAATGAAAAATATAACGAAAATGGTTGTTTACATAAAAAAAGTTGGTGTTAATGGCTTACACTGAGTTATTTTAAAATTGATAAACTTTTTTAATACTGTATAAAATGCAAAAAAATAAGAATTTTTTCAAACAGAAATTTACGAAAAGAATACCTTTTTATCATAACTTTACTACCACTCTAAATATTTACACAAAATTTTGTACACTTTTTTGAATATTACATTACATTTTTGCTGTAATCATTTTAAAATAGGTACCCAATAACTTTGGTGTTAATTTGGTATCTTGATATTTTTCCGTACTACGAGTGATTTTCGTTTAAAAAAATAAAAGTATTTTTGATGCATGGGAAAATCGCTAAATATGATATAGTGCAGCTATTCTTAACATTTTGCAGTCACCGGAACCCTAAAAATAAAGCACAATTTCCAAACACCCTTAATAAAAAACACAAATAAGGCAATTTATTGAAGTACTGAAAAATTATGACATTTATTTATTATTTTAAACGTTTATAGATAAGACCGCGGACCCCTAACACTGGTCGGACCCCAGGGGTTCGGGGACCACAGGTTAAGAAACGCTAATATAGTGTTTTATTTTTAAGTTAGGTTTTTGACTGTGTAATAAGAGCAACAACTTTTTAATGACATTAAAATTGTAGAAATGTGAGCATTTGACCTTACTTTAATACAAATAAGACAAAAATGAATTTTACATACAAAACACCATATCATATTTTAGCGATTTTGCCATGCATCAAAATGGTTTTTATTTGTTTAAACGAAAACCGTTCGTCGTACCGTAAAATATTAAAAATCAAATTAACCCCAAATAAATGGGTATTTTAAAATAAAACTTATGAAATAAAAAGCAGTGGCGAACTATTTTTTTAATTCAATGCAAATCGTGTTCGAACGCCACTGGTAATCATTTTTTATAAACTTTCGGAGCAAAAATGTAATGAAATGGTAAAAAGAAGTGAAACAAATTTTGTGGAAATATCTCAAGTGGAGCATTTATTATTAAATTTTATAAAATTGTATATACTTACTTTTGTAGAAATAATACTAAAAAGTGGGTAATTTTCTAGAAACCTGCGGCAACTCCGATTTTAACGAAATTTGGTATACGGGGTTTTTGGTGCGCTGATCACGAATCTGAAAGATTTTTTGGCGGAAACGTTTTGTTCTCGAGATATTCATCATCAAAGTCAAATTTGAACTAAGCTTATTTTCAATATATTTCACTTTCTTTTGAACACTTGATTTAAAGCTAAAGTGTCACACAATATTTGATTTTCACCTTTTAAAACCCCGTTTTTCTACGTTTTTACATTATTTTTGCATTAAATTGCGTTGCTTTTTTTGATAATGCGGCAACCATACATACACATAGGACTTCATGGCACACTGGGATTAAAATAAGTCAAAGTATAGCTATGCAATTTAATGCAAAAATAATGTAAAATACGTAAAAAAACGGGGTTTTAAAAGGTGAAAATTAAATATTGTGTGCCACTTTTGCTTTAAATCAAGAATTGTGTGCAAAAAGAAGGGGGAATATTGTAAAAATAGGATTAGTTTAAATTTCAAGTCTGATGTTGGGTATCTCAAGAACGAAACGTTTCCGCCAAAAAATCTTTCAGATTCGTGATCAGCGCCCCGAAAAAACCCTGTATACCAAATTTCGTCAAAATCGGAGTTGCCGCAGGTTTCTAGAAAATTACCAAACAGTGTAATTTTTTTTTCAATTTCTTAGTCATCCTACACACAACTTTTCATTTAAAAAAATATATATTTACTTACTTTTTACTTCGTAACTTGTGCTCTACAGTTTTGGATTTAGTAATAATAAATCCTAACTTTTAGTAAATGTTAAACGCAGTTCTACCATAGATGAGTTTTTTCTGTTCATTCACTAAAACATAATATTAAATATTTTTGGAAAAAAGATAAAAAACAATAAATGATGTAGTTTAAAGTTAATTTAACAAGTTTTTCCACCATAAAAATGAAATAAGTCAAAATTTGACTTTAATGCATAAAATTGTCAAACAAACATGTCTCGATAAAATTTTGAGGGTTTGTTCAATCATTCACTTTTTTGCACTAATTGCCAAAATTACTGTAAACATTTTTTACTCCTTTACCTTACCATAAATATTATTATATTTAAGATAAGGGACAGTGACTTTAAACATCCATATTTTTAAGTAACCTTTGGAGAGCTCTATACCAGTAACGGCTCGTCAGAGAAGGCAAGTAGCCTTCCCATAAAATTTGAGGCTATTCATTGCAATAAATTTAAATTGACCAGTAATTTTATTATGAATATTTTTTTCTAAAAAGGCTTGAGTGTCATTAATTTACCATTAATTTCTAATATAATATAAATACATATTATGCCCGAATTAACACTATCAGTACCTACCACACTACATCAAAGCGCCCACGATCCGCTAAAATTTTAATAACGAAGAAGCCATCAATCCGAAATAATAAATGCCATACATAGCAAGAGGCCAATCCTTCTGGCCGATACTACTGGCCGCTTTAAAAACACAGCTTCGCGAGCCCGATTAAGCAGAGACAAATGTCCCGCTTTTTAATTTTCGTCCCTTAAATTAAACCCCGGCGGAGGCTAGCCTAAGTTGGTCTTAGTTATTCGGAATGGCGTGACGGCCGAGACCAATATTCTTTAAATCATTAGTCGAGACTGATAAAAATATTTCGGTAAATCGTTGTACTGTTTCTTGGTTATATTTGTGTATGAAACAAGCATTATAGCAGTGCTTGTTGGTAATATTTTTAATGTGTTTTTAAAGTGTTTTTTGTAGGTTTTTTTCAATGTAATATGGATAGGTTGGACAAAATAGTCGATTGGTTGCTGGCAAATATAAATTTTACAATATTAAAACTCTGGGAAGGCCTCAACCAAATAAGATTTCAATTAAAGCGTCAGATAATCGACAAAATCGAGGATTTAATATAAGTTGGTACAATAAATGCGATTGGTTAACTGGCTCCATTAAACGAGAAGAGTTCATTTTTATATTAAATAACTCAAAGACAACCCTTTTTCTTGTTTTTGTTTTTTTAATGGTCAGTTTTAAACGTATAATTTTAAATTTAACCATAAATGCAGCAATACACAATTTTTGTTTCAACCTATGCAAATATTACGTATTTTGCTTTAAATAGGTGCAGAACCCCAAAAAAATTAAGGGCATTTTCTGTGTGTATACAGGCTTACAAATTCGAGGAAAACCATTAGGATCTCTAAAACTAACGACACATTAACATTTTCACGTTTTCTGTTGCATAAAATGATGTCACTAAATTTAAGATTCGACGTTTCGTCTTTGATCCATCTCCCTTTACCCCAAAATGTGTTTAAATATAGAATTTGTAGGTTGACTTTGTTATTGTTTAGGTAGGGTCTAGCAAATTGTTCAATTTTTTAATATTATTAGTTTATAATATTAATGGTTTAAAACCTTGACATATCACGACTTGTTTTATATTAAGAAAAAATCCCAATGTTAAGTAATGTAATTAAAATGTATACTTATTTTAAGATTCCAAAAATATTTATTTTTAAAATTCCCAAAATATATACTTTTTTATACTAGGTGTTTACAATAATATTGCATAAGACAAAACGTACTTAGTTTTCCCGTCAATTTATTGAGTTGTTAATGCCAATAAAAATAAAAAGTCATCCTTTTTTATTTCCCAGCTAATTTTAGTCAGGTATAGGTGCGCGGTCTCACTTAAAGAAAGTCCTGTAAAAGCAACACTCCGCATCACGCAAGTTAATAGTATTTTGCATTGAATTATGTTTATTTAAAGTAAATTTTAAATGTTTTACTTTTTATTATTTATAGGTTTTATTATTGCCTTAAGTTTGTTGTATTGTATAACAAATTACAAATGTTTTAATGCGATTGATAAGAGGTTATGAGAGGGTATGTCGATGTTGCAGAAATACAGTTTTGTTAATTTGTTGTATTTTTAAAGATACCTAATCAAGACGACTGTAGAAATGTCTTAAAGTTTGTATCGAGTTAATTTTTCTATATTTTAATTAGTTTGTTTTTTTTTTGTTTTAAAGAGAAAACTTCTTTTTGTTTAGATTTTTTTTCTATTCCTAAAAAAGTTTAAAAAATAAAAGTTGATTTTTTTAATATTTTCTCATTTTTTGTACTCTACTCTCAAATCCCGGCATTTTCTGTGCCCAGTCCCGGAATTCCGGGATTGGAAAAAAGGCTCGGGATTATATCCTCTACTGGCGATACACCACCCGGTATATTATATTTTATGTTACCTTCGGAAAAACTTTATCCAGTAATCATAGTAATGTAAAATGAGATATTCACCCACTCATCAATAATACACACACGTTTCGTGACGTAGCTAATATTTAAACAACACAATTATTGCTTTATATTGCACGTATTTAACAGCAATGATTCGTTTTCAGGATTGGCATCACATAAAATACTATAATAATATATTTTTGGCAAAAGATATGACAATTTTGGATTATACATCTGTATTTTCCCAAATACTATCTAGATTACAATAAAAACATATCCTATATAATATTTTCCAAATTTCCTTAAATTATAAACATTTTAATCTTATTTATCAATTTTTATTTATAGAATAATTGATTCATATAGGATGCTTTGTTTATTTCATCGAAATTCCATAAATTGAAATTGCACATATTTTTAGTCAAATGTTTTTAAAACAATTTGGTTGGGGAAGTAGGAAGAAGTTAGAAGGATTTTTAGAGACACCTATTGGTTTTTTTTGGTTAAGTGTTTCCATAGAGGGCGCTTTAATTTTTAGGTTAAGGATAAGTAAAAGAACACAAAAAAATGCTAATTTATATTTCAGCAAACGTAGTATAGTAGGTAAACAGGTAAAAAAATAAACCGACTTCAAAACAATAATAAAACTCACTAAAAGGTAAAAAATATGAATTAAAAGAAGTCGGATAATACCATATTATAATATTAAAGTACAGAAGGCTATTTTTATTTAGTTATTAACATTAAGTAGTTGAGCACATATTTTATTATTCGACTTCTTTTTTATTTTTATTATTTTTACTTTTTAGTTAGCTTTATTATTGTTTTGAAGTCGGTTTATTTTTTTTTAAACTGTTTATTTTTGCGTTTTGGTTTATTAGTATTACTAGATATTAAATAAGTAAACATACACTAAAAAACACAGACTACAGTAAAAGCACAAGCGCGTGTAATTTGATTGGTTTAAAGCGAAATACAAAAAAACAATAACTAACCAAAACTAACCATGACCCCCTTCAATGTGAAAGTTTTGCATGATTGTCTGTAGAACTTTCAATTAATCAAATAACAGGTGCTTGTAATTTTTACTGTAGTCTAAAAAACACTACTAGTACGTCTTTTAGTTCGGTAAAAATGTTAATTTTGCCTGAAGGTTGTCGATTCTGAATGCGCCTCTTTATTATCGAGCATATTCCCTACCTAGAGGCAGCTTTACTGCACGAACAACGAACAGCAGAGAGAAAAAATGGTCTAGTACCTTTCTCTCTCTCGCGATCCTAACTTCTTTTTTTATGGGACCACCGCGAAGTAAACTTTCAAATAAAAAATAGTTATTATCCTAACAAGTGCGGAAAGTTATACTTCACCGCACACGAACTTCCTATGCCCGAACGACGCG
Organism: Listronotus bonariensis; assembly: GCA_014170235.1. Taxonomy (NCBI): domain Eukaryota; kingdom Metazoa; phylum Arthropoda; class Insecta; order Coleoptera; family Curculionidae; genus Listronotus; species Listronotus bonariensis. Next base: position 200,381 of record JACEGR010000607.1, read on the forward strand.
AGTGGAGTTCAGGCAAGCAGGTAAGTGCGGGAAAGTTACTTTCCGCAAGAGTTAGGATCAATATTTTTTTACAAGCATAAAGAGACAATTTATACAACCCTTAAAGTTCATTTTAAATTACAATCTATCAATTTTTTTAACAAAATTTTGTTTATTATTTATGTGAATGTTTTGTAACTTTTTGTAGACTAGCGTGCGGGAATTTTTTTCCCACACGCCGTGAGAAAAAGACAGTTTCCAAATTAAAATGCGTGCGGGAAAGTAATTTCTTAAAGCATGCTAGTGGAAAAGAATTTTTAACATCGGTTCACAAATGCCGGAGTAATGGCGTAACATATTCATGAAGAAATAAAAAAACATGTTTAGTTCTAAATACTCCAAAACTTTTTTAATCAACTTTTAGGACATTTTTAAATAACCTTGGTAAATTCATTGTTATCAAAACGAAAATAATGCACAATGCACTAATGTACAAACTTAAATTTTCTTGATTATCGAAAATATATATATATATATATATATATATATATATATATATATATATATATATATATATATATACAGGGTATTATTTATTATTTATTTATTTATTTTTACAGTCATTAATGAGCCATATGCCCAAAGAACTTTACCTTTTATTAATGTATATATATATATATATATATATATATATATATATATATATATATATATATACATATTTTGTTATAAATAATAGATATTGCTTAATTAGATGTAATTTTAAAATTCCAAATATATTTTCTTTATAACAATTTTCGATATTAGCAAAAAAATGTATGTACTTTGCTCTTAAACAAAAATTAAATTTTTGACCAAACCTCGTAGACCATTAATACAATTTTATATCTGATGGTTGCAATTTTTTATAAGGAAAAACTTTTTTCGTAAAATTGTTAATAGAAATGTTTCTCATAATATAACGCTAACTTACGTAGACAAACTGTATAATAACTACTGCTATTTACTTTTAAAGTGGTAATTTTGAGAATTAGGTTTGTATCACCTTGTTTACCTCTTTCCCTAAATATTGTTTTAATTCTATAGTGGGTAATACCAAAATTGGTTTTTCACATGCATGACACTTATTATTTGCAACATTTTTCTAAAAATAGATTTTAACAAAAATCCCATACTTCTATATTTTCCAACACACTACACAATATACATACATTTTTTAAATTAGTTAATGTATTGTTTTTTATTACAGCGTTTTTAAATTACTATTTTACTGATACTAATTATTTAATTTTAAAAATTCATAGTAGGTACCTATTTATTACTATAATTTGGTTAAACTCTTAGTAAGAAAAATTAGGTGGTCAGAAAATAAGCTTATGTGTTGTATATGTTATATTAAGAAAAATATTTTAAATTAAAAATTGTAAAATGATTGGCTAAATACATCCCCGGATCTTCTTTTTTGGGGGGCAAAACTGCCCTCTGCCACCACAAATAAAAAGAAATAGCCGATTCTCACTCAGGAGTGTTAACCCGGGGTTTTTACCCCGGGTAAAGTCTTTGACTCCTGACGATTCACACCTGCGAGTCATGGGTAAGGGGTTAAAACTCGTGCGTTTCCACCCGCCAAATCAGGACTGGTTCTAATTTTCTTCTATGGATGACGAATTTTTAACAAAATTCCCTACATAAATTAACGGTTGGTACTACCAAAAGTTGTAATTCAATCCAAATGTGCATGGATGGTGCGGCTTTAAAGAGTCAAAAACAGGTCCTTGCCTTACAAATCACTTTTTGCATCATTTAGCGCCCGGGGTATAATAAATACTGTAAATCTTCATTGCAAACACAAATACTTACCGTGCAGTTATACCTTATTTTGCCGCCCCTAGACGGTGTTAGCCTAGTCAGACACCCACGTTTGCCCCCCTAAAATCGGGACCGGCTAAATATCAAAATAATGTTGATATAATTTGCATTTTAAGTTGGTTTTAAATTTAAATTATTAATTTAGGTATTTTAATCATTTGTGTTCGTTCAACCATAAATTTTGCGTTTATTCAGTATTAAGATTTTTTGTCAAAAAGTGCTGTTTGGTAATATTTCAATAAATAAAATAATCTCAATTGTAACAAGATCTATTTACATTGACCCAGTATCGGACCACTTGGCGAATGCCTTCATTTATGTCAGTAAATAAAACTATAGACAATAGCCAATTTGCTTATCAGGACAATACTGGAACCAATGATACCATGTTTAGACTGTTGGAGGGTTATACACACGAATTAACAGGGACGGGGTTGCGGCGGCAGTTTTTTGTGACTTATCTAAGGCATTTGATTGCATTAGTCATGAAATTCTGTTGCGGAAACTATATCACTATGGTTTTAGGGGAGTGGCTCTATCATGGTTTGAGTCATATTTAAGGGAAAGCAGTCAGCGAGTTTTTGTTGGATCGACGAGTTCGGAAAGTCAAAGTATTGGCAGGGGAGTGCCTCAGGGCTCCGTTTTGAGGCCGATTCTATTTTTGCTCTTTATCAACGATTTGATTTTCTTGAATATAAGTGGTCAATTTACACTTTTTGCAGAAAACAATTTCGGACGATTTAGATAAGATTATAATAGCTGGTGTGACTCAAACTTGCTGGTTCTCAACTTTAGTAAGATAAAAATCGTGTCTTTTAAGTGCAGTATTGACGGGTTGGTTGTTGGCGATGGAGAGGAGCCCTAATACTAAATTTTTGGGATTGATTATTGATAACCAGTTAAAGTTTGATTCCCACATAGTTGCGATTGGAAAGAGGGTTGCTTCAGGCTGTTACGCGCTCAAACTTATACTGAACGAGCTGGGTCCCTGGGGTAGAACCGTATACTACTCGCTTATAGAGTCACACCTTAGATACGGGATTGATTTCTGGGGAATGTCCGCCAATTATCTTGTTAACAGTCTGTTTGTTTTGCAGAAGCGAGTTATTAGATACTTGTGTAGGGCGGGACCAAGGGATTCTTGCAGACCTCTATTTATAAGCCAGAAAATACTAACTCTTTACAGTTTATTTATTTTAGAGACTGTCACCCTTATTTATAAAAACCGCCACAATTTTGTTTTACGGGACATGCCTTACAACACTCGCCAGACACATGACATATCCCTGCCCATACCAACTCGGACCTTAACAAAAAATCTGTGATTTATGAAAGCATAAAAATGTACAACCATTTATCCAATGAAATAAAAGCCTCTCCTTCACTACACTTTTTTAAGAGAAAAATTAAAAATATATTAATTAGTAGAGCTTATTATAGTTTGGATGAGTTTTACAGTGATGTTTTGTGACACTATTGTGGGTATTTTTATAATTTGTAAGATATGTTAATCTGCATGTTTTTTCTTTTTTTTTTAAATTATTGTCGATTTATAGCTCTGTATTTTTTGTTACATTTCACATTTGTATTTAATTTTAAGTTGCTGGTTATTTCTAATGTTGACTTGGGGGAAGGTAAAGTGAGGAATAAATTTAAAGTAATAAAAATAATAAGGTAAACAGGTTTTTACATAATAAAAAATATATATTTGAAAAGCCCAGAATTATTGATGTTCTCTATATTATTTTTTGCAATAAAATGTTTGTGTATTAATGTGGTCATTTTTAATGCTACAATGGCTACTTTTTTAATATATTTGCATTTCGTTTGTCTAGCGTTACCGTAATCTGTGTAAAAAGCTTTGGGGGTTAAATACATTTAAGAAACTTAAAATATGGGCTTTGATAAAGGTGTTAACAGTGGGGCGAGTTGTAAGAAAAATATTATAAATATGTTTAAATTTTAGTCCGAAACAAGTTTTTTTTTTTGTATAAATCATTAATATAGTTATAAATATACGTAGTATCAATTTTTAAATTTTAAAACTAATTTGTTTTTGTAATGTAAACGTGATATATCAGATTGGTGATTATGTAGATTTTTTTGCTGGTCAGATAAGTTTGCAACAAGTAAGAACTTTTTAATTGTTATTGAAATTTTTTAGACGAAAATAGTGCCGCGACCTTAACGACCAAATCATTTTTTACTACACAAGTATAATTTATATTTATTGACCTATTTTGATCTATTGTGTATAAAAATGTATTGACATTATCTTGCACTCAAACTGTAAGCGATCATTATCAAAACTAAAAATTTTAAACTAAGGAAGCGATCCTACAAGATGTGCTAGATTATAAATATATATTTCTGTAGAGTAAGATTCAATAAAAAAATGAGGATACTATAGATTATTTAGGCTTTACTTCAAGTAAATAGGTTTAAAGGAAATTTTTGCAATATAATTAGCCAGATATCCAAGATTATATATGAAAAATAAGAAAGTTAATATTTAAAGCTTTATTATGTTTTTTATATATTTGGATACATAGGTACTTATTTTACTAAAAAAATACATACAAAGTAAAAGGTGCTCGGAATGATGTACACAGACTTTTGTGTGGACTGTATATTTCATTATTAAAATGTAATTGTTAGTCTACTACCAGGGCCGGCTCGGGGAAATGTGCCGCTTGAGGCGGCTACAATTTTTCTTTCCTGCACGGAACTTAAATTTGAGGTTTAAAGTTTTGAAGAGCAAAAAATTAAACAAAGAAGATAAAAAGGTCCCCACTTATATTTAATAAGTTTCTTTTATTTGTACCACAATTCTATAAACTTATCAAATATTTACCCTATTAATCTTCCTTCCTCCTTCACACATATTTTTAGACCAAAAAAAACAATCATGCAGCCTAAGGCGGTCGCCTCACCGGCTCAACCCCGGGCCGGCCCTGCTAACTACCAAATATTTTTTTACCCGGGGTCATTTTGAACTTTTGCCCGGTGGACCAAATGGTCCCCAGTCGGAGACTGCCATTGACATTTTATTTATAATAAAACTACATTTAACTACTAAAAATATTATTTAAAAAAAAAACGTATTTGTTCCAATAAAGGTATAACTTTTACACATTTAAAATTCAAAGTTGGAGGATTTTTAACAATTAAAAATTGTAATTGAACATTTTTAACCAGTAATACCCTATTGGGTTAAAATATGCAGATTGATAAACTTCTTTTAAAAGCTTAAAATTTGTTTATTGTTGAATTAAATTATTACACAAGAGCTCCGCCATATTTAAATTTGCAAAATGACCAATCTATTTTTTATTTATTAATTAAACAATTTAATTTTTTTGTCAAATAATATACAGTGTGTCTTACGGTCGATGGTACCTTAAACGTTTACGGAAAACGGATCATTGGATTTTTTGAAAATTTGGCAACGTAGGTAATGGCTTGTGATCTAACGATCCAAACTGTGCCGAATTAAGACTTCCTAGTGCCCTAAGCAGTTGACTCGTGTCGTGCCCCTAGCTTTTTTGAAAACCAAACAAAAAAAAAAAGTGTTGGCAAAAATTTTTTAAAGAGGGAAAGTCCTTCCTTTTTCTAAAACACCAAACTGATTATACAGGGTGTTTTCTAACAACGGTACGAAAGTTTAAGACGTGATTCCTAATGTTATTTTATGAAAAAAGTTTTTTTAAACATATGTCCGGAGTTGCTTCCTTACTGAGATACAGGGTGTTAAAATCAGTTTTTATTCATATATTTTTAATATGCTTAGGCCGATTTGGATAAAATTTGATACGTTTATTTAAAGTTTTAAGGCGCTTATTTAGACCTAACCAGATTGTTATTATTGGGTCCAGTAACGTTTTTATATTTTTTTAATAATAATTAAGCAATTAATAATTCAACTTTTTAGTCTGTTGTATCTTCTTCGTATCTCGGTGTGTTTTCGAGAACAAAAAATGAAGGCACTTTAAGTGATGCTAAAAAGTATCCATAAAAACATAAAATAAAAGCCAAAATTAAAAATAAACAATTTTGACACAAATGTCAAAATATTCTCAGAATATTTGTTCTGGATCATATCTCAATACTATGTTTTTGGGAAACATGGTGGCTGAACATGGCGGTGACATTGTTGATCTGTTTGCTACAAATTTTTCGGCTACTTATATGCTAGGGAGGAGTGTGTCTGGTCCTCCTACAGGAAAAGTTAATATAAATACTGTGAATATTTCTCTGATTGAAGTTTTCGATAAAATAAGTCAATTAAAAACTAAATTTTCTCATGGGCCCGAAGGCATTCCATCTGCTTTTTTAAAAGCCTGTGTGTTTTCCCTGAGTAGACCATTGCATTATATTTTTCCCTTATCACTAAATACCTGCATTTTTCCAGACTATTGGAAGAATAGTTTTTTAACACCTATTTATAAGTCAGGTGATCGAGAGGATATCGCAAATTATAGAGGTATTTGCATTCAATCAGCAATACCTAAACTCTTTGATGAGCTTGTTTCAGATTAACTCTCGTGGCTATGTAAAGGTATAATAATACGTCAACAGCATGGTTTTGCTCAGGGTAGCTCCACGGTCACTAATTAACATACGAGCAATATCTGTTGGATGCGTTCGAGAGGGGTCAATAGGTAGACGCCGTGTATACCGATTTCTCGAAGGCATTTGACAGAGTTGATCACAAACTTCTTGTGAACAAGCTACGAGCTCTTGGGTTTGGAGATCACTTAACTAAGTGGATAGAAAGTTTTTTAACTGGTCGATGTCAATATGTTCGTATAAATAATTATATTTCCAAAGAAATTCATGTATATTCAGGGGTTCCACAGGGTTCTCATTGTGGACCACTATTTTTTAATTTATGTATTAACGATATTGGAGATGTAATTGACTATTCAGAATATCTTTTGTTTGCTGATGATTTAAAACTGTATAAAGTAATTAAAGTAAATCCAGTAAATCATAAAAAAATATTTAAAAAATACGATACTAACCGCAACAGCATCAAGGAAAATTTGACGAACAAATATCATAGTGCATTAAAAGGCGCTTGACCTAAATCGCTTATAGGTATGAGCTTTTTTAATATTTAATTATTGCCTTCTCTCTCCCCCTTTCCTTTTGCCTCCGCCAACCTAACATTACATAATTTATAAATATATACCTGTATAAATATGGTAAAATAGAGGAATGTAAAAATAACACTAAAATTCACGAAGCTACAAGTTATGAAGGTGGCTAAATAAAATTATTTTATTCGTTAAAAAACGTAAAACTTACAGTACGTTAGATTCCAAAACTTACGCTAGCACTTTTTCACACCTTATGAAACCAGATTGTTATTAGGATTTATTACTTTTACAATAATAATTTAGATAAAGCGTAAAACCATAATTTTTATAACTTTTAGAAGTAACTATGGAATTTGCTAAATATTATTATAAAGTTATTATTTCGTAATTTTATTGTATTGGCATCACATAATAATACTGCAGATAATTGAAATTTGTTTTGATGGGTGTAAGATATTGTGGTTAGAGGTGTGGGGTTATAGGGTGTCTACTAAAAGTTGCAAACTAAATTTTATTATTATTTTTTGATTTTGTACATAAAATTAACAAAAATAATATAACTTTGAACGATTGTATACAGGTTGTCTCTAAAAATTGAGGAAAAAAATGCTATCACAAATTTGTGAGGATAAAATATGGCAATCGAATTTAACTTCCCTCAGTCCATAAGTGTATGGTTTCGAAGATACGGAGTGTTAAAAAAACATACTAGCGAATTGATAACCTCCTCGCTTTTGGAGACGGTTAAAAATTAAATCTAGTTTTAGTTTTTTTATAAATATTTGTTTTAATAATTGGTGTATTGTCACAATATTTTGTTAAAGGGGGTTTCATAGGGTAAAACCTTAGAATATGTTTCTAATTTTATTTAAAACTCTAGACGGAGACCACATGTAGGATCTCGCACATATTTAAAACAAAATAAGTGTTTTGAGCCGCGCTGTAATTATCTTTAAAAAAATATTCTAATTTCTTAACATCATCTACCTAAAGAAAGGTATACGTGGTGTCTTAGAATAAAATGCTGAACTTTGAGAGTGTGACTCCTATGGTAATTTTAAGAAGAAAAGTTTAAATACACTATACGTCCTAAGTTTTGAAATGCAGAATAATAAAGTTTTAAAAAATATGCTTTGTGTCCGTCCTTTGTGTATAGCCCAAGACATTTAAGACATGGTTATTTAAACGTTCTTTTCTAAAGCTTAAAATTACCTTAGGATTTATGCTCTTAAGTTTCATCATACCTTTACTTAAATCAGCAGCAGCCCTCTCAAATACAAGTATTCGTCATGTCAAATAAAAATAATAACCAAAAATAAAAAATGAACACTTGTATTTTATCAGAAAATGATCATTTTGCTTAATTATTCTATAGTTTATTTTTTGGCACTGGCTAAACGACCGACGACGGTTTTGCTCAATTATAAGAAGAAAACCGTCGTTCGGCGGTTTTTATATCTACGTGTATAAAAACCGCCGAAAATTATAATTAATTTGTTATTACCGCCGGTTTTACTTATTTTATCGATAGAAACCGCCGATCGGCGGCTTTGCTTATATGAACTATTGAAATTCGCCGAAAAATAGTTAAAGTAAATCTAACCTTAAAATTATTTATTTTGCGTGTCATAGGCGTTTAGTTTTTTGTAGTTTTATTGTTTAATATTGTAGTGTAATTAAGAGCACCCTTTGGAAAAACAAAAATTTGGAGTAGTATGGGATGGGGACAGGCAAATAAAACCACTGTTGTATTTATCCTTACGTTTCGTGGCTGGATTGTCACTTTATTAAGGGCCTATAATTATATAAAGACACATTACAAAACTATTTCGTCATATGGACCCAATAATTTACAAAACACTTTTAAAAATATTGTCAGACAGGAAAAGCGAAGAAACATCTTATCAGGACGTCATAGACAGCATTAAAGTCAGCAATTAGATATATATATAACTCTTTTTCTTTTATATTTTTCTGTTAACAATTTTTTAGACATTTTTTCTAAATATAACGTAAACTTAAATATATATATTAACTTAAAATTTTTAAAAAGTGTAAATTAAATTATAAACAATAAAAATTAGAAAAAATGTCTAGAAAATTATTAAGAGAAAAATATAAAAAGAAAAAGAGTTATTTATCCATCCCCGAATCGAACTTGGGACCTGTCGCTTACGGGGTCAACGGTCATAACACTTAAGCCATAGGGGTTCTCAATATGCATATATAGGGTTTTCCGTTTAAAATAGCAAAGTTGGGGGCGCTTCCAGTTAAAACCGATGTGCCACATAAAATTTGGAGCTTCAGAAATCTGCATCCTATCCAATCATTTATTTGACTAAAATTCTAAAATCGTGTAAAACTTCTCAAGAAAATGACAGGCTTGCTACTAATTTTGTGATCAGCCGGTATTTATAACTAAGGGACCGGATTATATGCAATATCACAAAGCTTGATATATTAATGCAAATAAACCTGAAAAATACTTAAAAGATGCACAAAATCTGGCGGAATAAAGGGCGACGCTAGGGCGGGCCAGACCGGACCCTTTCTAAAATATTTCTAACCCCCCTGGCAGGTAGACTGTAAGAAGCAGCAGAGTTTTTCTAAAATAAACATCAAAAGAGGTAATAAACTTTTAAAGAAAATGTATTTAGGATATTTTTTGTTGGTGTGAGGACCTTTTTTGGTTGTCAAAATTTTGAACGAAAATGAAAATGCATTTTTGACTTTTAAGATTTTTGTCGTAATAATTTTTATCGAATATTTTTGGCCACTTTGTTTATTAATTGTGAAAATATTGATAAAGTCTACTAAAGAAGTTCTTTTTACAAGGAACCAAACCCCAACTCATATTTAAGGCTTTTGTTTGGAAGAAATTGATGGTTATGTAATGGCTTGCAAACGTCATTTTTGACATAAATTTAAAATAAGTCATAAACGGTTGGACTTAGGTATAGAACGTTATACATAAATTAGGTTTAGAATTTTACGCAGAATCTAAAAAATTAATAATATGTAGGATGTTCCATTTAAAATAAGGAAGTTAACATCAACTTCTGGTATAACCGAAACTGGTAGAGCTGTCAAAATATTTAAATTGTATGTCCCCCACTGACTTTATAATGTAACCAAATTTTCAAAATTTTCCAAAGCCGACTTTTCGAGAAATCGATCACAGCAGTTCCCGGTGTGACACCCTGTATTATATCATTTTTAGCATATAATATAATTTAAAGCCGTTCTTCTGATGAAAACTTTATTGTAAAACTACTCCAATAAGTAATAAACCTATTTTTAAAATTCTTGATTATGACACATAAGCACGTGTGATCTGTGGAGCCAGGTTCTTTTAAGGTGAAAATATCCTTATAGCACATACAAAATAACTATATGATATTTTTTCTGTGCTTATAATATCATGCAGATTTTAAACAGTTGCATTAGAATCGCAGGAAATAAGCCTAGCAACTCCTATATCACCAAATTCCTCGTGAAAATCTCTATACATTGATATAAAAATTTACAGGGTATTCCATTTAAAAATACGTCACTCGGACTGTAACCCTTTTGATTTTGTTTTAAATGTTTTTCTAATTAGATTATTAAATTCTACAGAAAAAACACACGAAATGGCTATATTTGTTTTTAAAAAAAAGTACAGAGAAGTTCAAAAATAAGGCCCTGTTTACTTTAAAATGAATAACTCTGTACAAAAATAATTATTATGTTTTTAACACCCTATCAATGAGCAAAGATGTATAATAGGCTAGATAACTCCGCCCACCAATGAAGATACTTTTTACTGTACAGGGTGTCTCTCTGTACAAGATGCTACCACAAATTCCTTTGACCAAAATAGAACGATCTAATGCAATTTACCTTAGTCCAGAAGTTGACTGTTTGGAAGATACAGGGTGTCAAAGTTTTAATTTTATTTTGGTTATTTTAAATTATTTTCTTTAACATTAAACATTTTTTGACCAAATTTGGTAATGGGCGGTACTATCTTTAGCCTTATTTTTAAGGCTAAAGATGGCATCAAAACACATTTTTTTGTAAAAACTGGAGTTAGGTGGTTTTACAATTAAGGTGGGCGGTCTTATCCGATGAAGCTAATTTTTGCGGGCGTGGTTTTGCGGAGCGCAAATCAGCTAAGTTGGAATTTTAGCTCTATAATTTGTAGTTAGTAATAGATATCAGACGGATTACAAGTTGCGTTTAGAAATTAGGGTGGTGGACGTCGTTAGCCGCTGGGTGGAGCTTCCTGAACCTTCCTTAAACGGATTTTAAAATCAAACCATTTTTTGTATTTGCACCGACACTTTCTAAACGGCTTAGCTACTAAACATAAAACTTTTATTTTTTTGTTTTTTCCTATCTATATTTGATTTTGATAAAAAAACACTTGAAAACTTATTCTAAACAGTTTTCATAGACAACATAAAATAGAAATGAATGTTCATACGAACTTTTTTATATGACATAAGAAATAACCATTTAAAGTCTCGTACCTTAGTTAAGAAACACCCTGTATAAATAAGTATGACTTCAATGCTGATTTCCCTAACAAAGCGATCGTATTATGAATAATTCTGACTCTTTTAGTCACTGTAGCTAGAGGCCTCGTTTTCGAAATTTAAATTTATAAAAACTATTAAAAAACAACAATGGGTAAAGAAGACTTACTAAGTTCGCGCTAATTTCTATACAAAATAAAATATGTGATATGTTTTCTTGACTTTTTTCTTAAGAGGATGGTTTACCTGCCTTTTTGAAAATGGGGGACGGACGGAACATATCTGTAAAATGTAGATTTTTTTAGTTTTTTCCATATCTTAGCATAGTCCTTTAAGAACACGTCATTACATTTTTTAAACATAATTTTTAGTATTTTTATATTACAGAGTCGGCAAGTCACTATAATTAATGAATTTTTATGTACCCATTTAAACATTAAACGCTTTTTCTCAAAACTACATTTTTTAAATTGGCGGACACGATAACTCAAAAAGTTATTGACCGATCTTTCTAAAATTTTGCACACATTTTTTTACCAACAGTAATTTCTATATGAACATACAAAATTACAAAATAAAATAATATATATATATATATATTTTTGAAGCAAAAACTGAGAAAAATTGAGGCAAAAAGTCAACTTATTTTTTCAAATCGTATTCCGCGGATTTATTTATTTTTTTTTACCTTTTTTAGGTTCACCGACAAATTATGACAATAATAAACCCAAAGAAAAAATATGTTTACGATTTTCAAATCACTAGAACCAATGCTAGAGTGCCCGCCGATAAGGAAGTCTCTCTCCGACCTTCCTACAAGAATTTAGCGTAAAGCCGCCATTTTGAATAATTAAAATAAAAAAATAATATTTTAATATTTGGGTCAACTTTATTACATACTAATTTTTAAAAATATATAATTGCTCTTTTATGTAAAAAAATCATGAAAATCAATGAACATTTAGGCATTTACTCCCCCTTATAGCTTTAATAAAATTTATAATAAAAGAAAAACAGTATAATACTGTATTAATTTCCAGCCAACAAACCATAGAATGTGTTATATGGTAAATTTACCAAAAAAGTTGTTGTTATAGGGGCGCCCAACATTTTCTTACACCAGGACTGAAGTCACCTCGGAAACGGCTCTGGGTTTTAGGGCATGGAAAAGTGTATTATTTAGAATGGCCGATATTTTAAAAAACTTATGAAGCACCCTACGTAATATCAAAGTTTTTTATACAGAATAGATGTTTAGGATTAAAAGTAACATTTAAATATGCAAACCTATTCATTTCAAAGATTTTTTTAAATTTTTTATGCTTTAACCATAAAAATTAAAGTTTGTACAGGGTGTCCCATTTTGGTTAAAATAGCGGGGTATTTCAGTTAGTATTAGAGATGGAACCTTGCGGTTTTCGCAAACCTGAGGTACTTTTTGTGAAACGAAAGATGCCATAAACAAAGCCGTCATAGCACTCTTAGTTTCTGAGTGATTTTAAAAATTTAGTATTTTCAGGTACCCCTTGTATCTCCGTTGGTTGACGCACCAAAAAGGTAAAAACTAATTGTTATATAATTTATTTTCGTAATATGCAGTTGCGTAGTCAAATTTTTTCCAAAAATTATTGTTTTTGAAATATTGACCAATGTTGGTTTTTTTCTTAATGGAACATCCTCTATATTTGTCACGTTATATATTTTTGACATATATACAGAAATTTTCGCTCACAGCGCTTAGCTCAAGAAGAAAGATGCCATCACGCTTTCTATGCACGTCCGCACTACTCGAAGGTCGAGGAAAGAATCTTTACCGGTTTTAAAGACATGTTGACGCTAACGTTCTTTTTGCTAAAGGTGTAGGGGATCAACCTAATTTATTGCGATAAAAATAAATAGGATATTTAATTAAAAAAAAAAAGAAAAAAAACGTGGAAAATTTGTCATCATGGCGAATATCGTCATTTATCCTTATGTCCGAACAAACTTTTGCGGTTTTAAAGATATTAAAAAGTTGCGGTACTTTTAATTACCCATATATTAATAATTAAGTGTAAGTAATCACTTTCTATTTAGTCATCTTTAATATATGGAACTTGTGGCATGCAAGAGCCAGTAAAGGTCCAAAACAGCCTGCTTTTTTCACCCTGTACATTTTAATGGTACTAAACTGTGTTTATATGTATCTTTGGTATTAGCCTGCACAATATAAGTTTAAAAATTAATAAAATCTAGGCGTTTGTTTTTCTTTTGTCATCAAAAACGTAATTTTTTGAGTTTGTGCACTTTAGGCAACTTAGTAATAATTTTATATGTTTCTACGCCACTGCCATAAATGCGTATCTAAAGTCAGGACCGTTTCTCCTAACTTTTAAATTGTGGAGTATTTTTTTATAAAAATTTAAGCACTTTGGTAAGAAAACATAAACCAACTTTTGGACAAGAAATGACAGATACAAAATATAAATGTTAAACTGATGGTTGGGCGCCATTTTGAAAAATAAATTAAATGGAAAGAGGGCTGTGTAGCACATCATTTTAATTCTCCTGACGTCTACTTTATAACTCGAGAATATAAAGAAATTTCCATTACAAATTACCTGAATGCCTAATTTGTGTCCCGTATATGCGAAATTAATAAAGTAAAGTTAATAAATATAGGGTGCGTCATAAAAAAAATATTTAATTTTTGGTCCTAACCTGTATATTATCATTAATATCACCATTGAAAATACCTTTAAAGCGCTTTAAGAACATACCACATTAACTATATCTAACTTTATTAGTTTCGGAAACATGGCCATCCAAATCAGGTATTCAGGTATTTTTAAGGTACCGCCATCGTTATTTTGTAGTAGAGAAAGGTATTGACTTTATATTGTTACGGACATTAAAAAAGGTGTTTTTAGTTTATAGATTTTTATAATTTAAGGGCCTTTAAATTTAGTTTGATAATTTATTTGAATAATTTACCTTAGTTTTTCCAAGTTCTTTCATCACTCTTAAAGATTTCCGAAAACGCTCGAATTTTCCTTTGAGAACATTTATTTCATCCTGTACCAGACTTGGGCAGAATATTGAAAATCGGTATTCGAATACGAATACGAATATCGGAAAAAGAAAGTATTCGAATACCGAATATTTGAATACTTGGAAGAAAAAAATATTCGAATACATGAATACCCGGAATCGTTATTCGAATAGTGGAAATGAAAAGATTCGAATACTACTAAACAAAACCTAGGACAAAACTGAAGAGCAAAAAAAAATAAAAAAAGGTCCTTACCTCTTTTTCCCTATTTTACTTTCCTTTTCTTGTTCAAATCATGATAATTGTAGTATTCGGATACCACTTACACTTTTCGGTATTCGAATACTCGGAACGCCAGTATTCGAATACCCAAAAAAATATTCGTCGAATATTTCTAAAGTATTCCAAGTATTCGAATACAGAATCCCGAATACTGAGCAAAATAATATTCTGCCGAATACCAAACACACAAATGTATTCGAATACCGGCAAAATGTATTCTGAATATTATTCAGAATTCTGAGTATTCGAATACGACCCAACTCTGTCCTGTACTATAGAATTTGCGGGATATTTCTGGAATGCTCTAGATTTTTTTCTAACTACTATAAAAGGGCGAAGGAAAACCTAGTGAAAGTATAGTTTCGACTTTTGTAGTGTTCATTTCGGGTATTGACAACTTAAAATCATGTCACAGTTGTAACCCTTGTTATGTTTCATTGCTAATAAAGGTATAAGAATAAAGACACGTGTTTTTATACGTAGGTAATTCGGAACAATATTCTAGGGTACTAAAATACTAGTTAGGAACTGTGCAACAACCCCTTTTTATTTAATTTATTTTCTTAAAATGGCACCCAACTTTTAGTTGCCATTTATATTTGTCTTTCTTGCCCAAAATTTTATTTATGTTATCTAACTTAAGTCCTCTAATTTTCATGACAAAATACCAAACAATTCAAAAGTTAGTAAGGAGTCTGGACTTTAAGCTCGCACTGTATAACCTATGTAAATGCATCAAAAGATGTTTAAGAAAAGCTTTAATAAGATAGAAAATAAATAAAAATCATAGCAGGTACTCGAAATCTCAACTTAGCAAATATTCAACTTTGAGGGTCTATAACTCTTAAACTAGAGGCGATTGGACATTGTGCCTACGAGAACATAATCAGGGCGTCATGATCTATATGTCGCAGGCAAATAATTATTTTAGGCAAATGACTTCTGCCTGGGCAAATGCCTCCTGCCTAGGAAATGGTGTTTTTTTTATTTAGGCAAATAGCATTTGAGCTAGTTGATCCCATTTGCCCAAGCAATTTTTAGGCAAATAGAAATAGAAATATTTGTAAAGGGACGTCCATTAATTACGTGATGTTTTTTAACAAAATTTTGAATTTTTTTCCCCTAGTGATACTTTAAGTGAGATTTTAAACCCCATTTCCTATCATGTGTATTTTTTGGTACAAAATATATATGTAAGTTTATTCCAATTTTATTCTAGAAAATAAAGAACCGTTATAAAAATATTTAGATAGACATAAAAATTGCAAGCTTTTTAACAAAAAAATAAATACATGTGATATCTTTCCGATATCTTTCCTAGTGATGTTTCGTGATTTTTTACGAACCCCCTCCTATTTAAGTCTCACGTGATTAATAAAAATTAAATAAGAGAATTTGCTCCAATTTCTTTAATGAATTTTTAAAAAAGAGGTAAAAATAAAAAACATGAACTTATAAACGAAGTACAAAATTCAAACCCACAAACGAATAGGAAATTTAAAAAAATAAAAAATAAAAAAACACATTCTAAACGTTCATTAATTAAAATGTAACACAACCTATAATGATAACAACAAACAACCCCAAATATGTTTAATAAATATATCACAGTTATTTGCCTAAAAAGGACAACGGCAAATGCATTTATCTAGGTAAATGACTTTTTAATTAAAATTATTTTCATAATGTCATTTGCCCAGGCAGCAGGCATTTGCTTAGGCAAAAACCATTTGCCTAAAATAACCATTTGGCTGCGACATATATAACATATTGTTCCGAATCACCTCGTATAAAAACACGTACCTTCGTCTTTATACCTTTATTAACAATGAAACGTAACTATAGTTAAGTTGTCAATGTCTCGCACAAAAGCAGAATCTATACTAATCTTTCGAAGGTTTTCTGTCGCCCTTTTTTAATAATGTGGAAGAGTGGAAAATGATCTAGAATTTTGGAGAAATATCGCGAAAATTCCATAGTACAGGATGGCATAAAAGTTCTCAATGGATAATTCGGGCGTTTTCGAAAATGATAGAACTTGGAAAAATTAAGGTAAATTATTTAAATAAATTAACGAACTACATTAAATGATCCTAACTCTCTAAAATTCTTTAACGTAAACACATTTTTGAAAGTCTGTAACAATATCAAAGAAAGCCACTTTCCATAAGGATTGAGCGCGGAGTCCATTAAAGTTAAGTAATTTTGAATTTATGGCATAAATTGAATTAAACACAAATTAATGTATGAGAGATTTAAAAATATACCTATAATACTATACAGGGTGTGCTACAACGAACGGCGCTCGATTTCTCAAGAAGAAGGCTTTGGAAAATTTTGATTAGGTAAGGTCAGTGGGGGCCATATGACTAAAATATTTTGACAGTTTTGGCACTTAACAGTTATACAAGAAGTTGTTGCCAACTTACATATTTTTAATTGGATACCCTGTATAATAATAAATATTTAGTTTCTAGGTAGAAATGTAAAATTTTAGTATAATGTCCTATACCTAAGTCTTACCGTTTTTGACTCATTTTAATCTTATATTAAAAATTTACGCTATCAATTCAATATACATCAAATTCGACGGGCGCCATTAGGATCTTGGAAACGGTAAGAGATACAGGGTTGGTTAAATTGGGGCAAAGTTGCGCATTTTTATGCTCCATTTCAAAAATTTAACTTTTTGCAGCCACATCATCAACTTGACGAAATATTTTGTTCTAAACTAAATAAACTCGTATTTTTTCGAACCGAAAAACTATTATCCACTATTTTGCTATTAAAAATTATGTCTCAATTTCAAACGATTGTAAAAATTTCCATTTGAAGGTAAGTATGCGTCTATTTATTTCTGTTACTACTCATTAATATTATTTTAATGTATTGATTTATTCATTATTTAACAAACAAACTACAATATTATACTACGTACTATTTCTTATACGAAATAATATAAAGCATTTAATTTAATGAAGAGTCTCTAACAATTTTTTTTGGATGCATACAAGCCTGCGAATGAAAATTTTCCCGAACGGGGGGAGAAATCATTATTTGTAATGGTGAAATAGTGAATGATGTTTTTCGGTTCAAAACGTCGCATAAATGTAAAGTGTAATATATCATTAGATTTAGAATTAAAATACGAGTTAATTAGGTTTAAAGCCAAATATTTCATCTATTTAAAAAAACAAAGGTAATTATATTGGCTCGAATGCGAAACGTTAAATCCTAAAGAAAAAGTGTCAATAATTGTGGCGTTTGTTTTAAAATATCTCTTTTAATAAACTAAGAAAAAAATAAAAATTGTTTCGCAAAATTTAATTATTTTTTCCGGATAATTCTGGAACGGCTGCAAATATTTTTCTTTGAAAAACAGAGTATTGTAAGGCATAAAAATGCACAACTTTGACCTTAGTTTAATCAACCCTGTATCTCTTACCGTTCCCGAGATGCTTATGTTGCCTCTCGAATTTGTAGCACTCTGTATACTCACTTTTTTTTTTTTAATCAATAGCCTTTGGCCAGAATCGGGGTTAGGTTCCATAAAAAAATAAAATTTGAAGTAGACTATGATAATATTTTGAGAATTAAGTAATGCAGGGTGGTTAATAATAAACGTCAAAAGTTACATTGACAAAAATCCTAAAAGTTCATTTTTCCAAACAAAAATTTCCTTCTTTATTACCTTATCCAATTAAGCATAAAAAATACGGGTAAGTTTGTAAAAGGAATATATATTCCGAAAATGTATAGTTATTTAAATATTAACATTTATTATTTAACTAATCCAAACATGCTATTAAGTACAGTTAGGTGGGCTTTGGAGCCGCATCCCACCCTCATGACTTGGATGGTTGACGGGTGGGTCAAGGGTTGAATTGGCAGCCAATTGTTTACCAAATAATTTTGCCTTTCCTTTAACGGTAGAAATAATTTTATCTTTCTAAGTAACAGGGGAAAAACTGGTAAAGAAATTCCAACTTATATTCTTGGCCAAGGACCAAAAAGATTAACTGCCATTTGCGCAATGTCGTGTTAATAAATTGTTAAAATATTAATGCAGTCCACTATTAAAGTATTTTCTCCTGGAGGCACTTAACACCGATCCCTATTAAAGGCTTTTAAAATTTAAAATAAATTAAAAAGAGAGCGGAAAAAGACTTAAGTATACAACATTATAGACAAAGTATGTTGAGAATATTATACAATATTATACAAAATCCAAAAAAAAAATTATATACAGGGTGTTTTATTCTTAATAAGAAGGTTAACATTAACTTTCCGTATAATCTAAAGTGCCAGAACTGCTAAAACATTAAAGACGTATGTTCCCTACTGATCTTAAATGATGACAATTTTCTAAATGTTTGAAAGCCCACTTTTAAGAAATCAATCGCCGCAATGCGTCGTGAAACATCCGGTATATTTGTAGGTATTAAAATTTACCCAAACAATCTCTTTGTCCAAGAGAAAATGGTAAGTAGGTGTAAGGAGTAATTTTTGAGGCATTTTCGGGCAAAAATCTTGTTGGATCAAATTTAAGGGGATTTGGCCAATATTTAGCAGATCTTTGAACATGAAAAATGTCAACAACAATGTCTGCTCCTGCTGGAATTACGTGTTTACCTAAAAATACATAAAACAAATACAGGATGAGTCTGTCTGAAAAGCTCATTTACTCGTTATTCATAAAACTTTTTTACTTTTCTTTCTTTTCAGGTGTATAGCCCGGCATAAATTTAACATTTTATTTTTGATGTATACAGGGTTGCTCATAAAAAGCTTGGAGGAATAAAGTTATGTTTTTTAAATGGATCACCCTGTATTTAATATTTTTGTTAAATTCTTTTTTTTTTTTTATTTTAACACTTTTTTATTGTAGGTTATATAGGGTTAAATCTGTCGAAGAAACAGTGGTAAAGCTAGAAGAATTAAAACCTCCAAAACTCTGGTATTTTAAATAAAACACCCTGTATCCTATTTTATAATTGCATCAGGCCTTTAATTACCTATACATTTTCTAAAGCCCTACACCTAAGTCATTTAGTTTTTACAATATTTTTAGTTGCCTCTTATTTTCAAGAAAATATTAGTTTTAAATGGGACAACCGTTTTTTTAAACTTAAAAATATTTCAAAAACTACTTGACTTTAGAATAAGGCAACCTTAAGCAAGTATATGGGTACAGAAAAACCGAAACGAAAAACAACATAAAATACAGGGTGTTCTATTTAAAAAAGAAAAATTTTGACCTTTTAATTTTTCTAAGTTTACCACTGTTTCTATGACACCTTGTATAAACAAACCACATTTTATTAATTAAATGTAGAAATATAATTTTTTAGGTTATTGCCTGTCCAGGCATCTTAAAAAACAAAATAAAATTGGAAAAATGGTAGCGCTATGGAGAATGTCCTGAATTATACAATTTCGAAAAGAAACTACAATATTTCCTTAATTTAAAGATTTAACCCTATATAACCTATGACAAAAAAAAGCTAGAATGTTAGAAGGAATTAAACCAAAATATAAAATAATGGATGATCCATTTAAAAATATATAACTTTATACTGTCAAGCTTTTGTGAGCAACCCTGTATACATAAAAATATTTTTTAAATATAAAGTTTATGCTTGGCTATATACTTGCAAAAAATTAACTAAAATAATTTTATGGATAACGAGTAAACGAGTATTTTTGGACTTCTGACTAACACTGTATAATTTCCATTACACCTATATATATTTTTATATTTATTAGGGCAACGAAATATGAATATATGTTATATACACGTCGTGCCACTTCAAAAGTTCAATTGGCAATTTTTTCCAATGCGTGGAACGGAAACGGCCCTATCAGAAAATGTTTTACATGTAGACGTTCCTTGTCTAATCTCTTTGTGCTAAAGTTCGATAGTTTAAAACTTAATAGAGTATTGAACTGGCACGATATGTATATAATGTTGAGTACCACCATATAGCAGAAAAAATGATCCTGCAGGTCGCCATTTATTATTAAAAAAAAAATTGACATTAAAGAAAAAACTTCTGATGCGTGGGTCTTACCCGGCCAAAGAAATGCCAGAAGATAAAGTTTATGAAGCCTCACGGCACCACGAAGCAACAATTTGAGTTAGCTCTTGTGATACCACCCTGGCTTCACGCGGCCGTATAGTCCCCAAATAAGTGTGAAGCCACATAATCGTGTGGTACTTAACGTGATAGTAAGTAAACAGTAAAATTAAGTTAATTATAAAATTTAAATACAGTGCTTGTCTAAAGTCAGGACCCTCCTCCTAACTTTTGAGTTGTTTGGTACTTTTTCATGAAAATGTAAAGACAACATAAATTAAATTTTACGTAAGAAATGACAAATATAAAGTCAAACTAAGAGTTGGATGCCACTTAGAAAAAAATATATGCAAATAGGGGTCTTGTTCTTGTTGCACATATTTTTAAAGCCCCTGACGAGTACTTTATAACCCTAGAATAAGAAGTAAATACCTTTACCTACCACAAAATGGCCTACTTTGAAAATTACCTGAATATCTGATTTGGATCACCATATCACTAAAACCAATAAAGTTAGATATACCTAATGTGGTATTTTCTTAAAGGACTTTTAGATATCGTACAATATACAGGGTGTGTAATTAATAAAATCTATGCTTTTTGTTCTACCCTGTATATTATCCAATATTACCATTAAATAAATCATTAAAAGGGCTTAGGAAAATACCACATTAAGTGTATTCAACTTTATTAGATTCGGAAAAATGGCCAACTATCTAAATGTGGTATTCAGGTAATATTCAAAGTGCCCCCATTTTGTTGCAGGTAAAGATATTGACAATATATTCTAAAATTATAAAGTGAACTTGTCAGGAGCTTTAAAATGATGTGCCCCTAGACCCCTCTCTCTATTATTTTTTTAAAAATGGCGTCCAGCTGTCAATTTGACATTTATATTTGTCATTTCTTGTCTAAAATTTGGTTTATGTTGTCCTCAAATTTTCATAAAAAAATTCCAAAAAAATGCATAAGTTAGGAGAGGGGTCCCGAATTTAGAAAAGCACTGTATGTATTTAAACTTCATAATGTATTAAAAATACTAATTAAATGAAATAATTAGGTAGATACTAAAAATGTTGTACCATGTCATCTTGGGATGTAAAAATATTACTTTAATTGTGAATATAAATTTAGGTAATGAAATGATACACAACAAAAATACAAGAACTAGGTATTGATAATCTTAGCACATAGGGATTTCGGGGGACAAAAATTGTATCAGGCTTATGGCACTTAAATGATTCTGTTAATAATAATTGAGTAGGGTACAATGCTCTGCTTATACAGAAAGCAATACTGTAATATTAGTAGACATACATTAAACATATTATTACACATATTAAAAATTTAAGTTGTTATTAAAGTATTAATTTTGGCATTTTTGTCTTCATATCGACGCACTGTGCGATGTGACACGTTGTTTACATGCCGAAATTATTTATTTAAACTTTACCTGTTGGTATTTTACACGAGTTAACTAATGGCAACCAGGAATTATCTTTTTAAAAATACTTTTATTAAATTAAAATTACAAAAATTATACTTGTTACTAATACATATGTTAAAGGCTAAAAATCTAAACTCTGACTAACTCTAATACAAGGGTTCGATGGCGACGTGACGACTAGGAACTGATGATAAAGCATATTACAATAACAGGAATTAGAATAGAAAAATAATGTCGTCAGCATGTTATGTGGACAGGGTGTGACATAACTCCTCCCTCCTGAGATTCAACTCCACGGTCATCGGGGTAGTTGAACATCTTGAAAGTTCAAACTCTTGTTCTTCTGCGTTGGCATTGACTTTTGGTTTCTGGAAGTTTCTTTTCTTCAGTTTTTGTAAACATATTGGGCTGCGCAGAGGATTATTATTGCATAAATTAAAATGATCCAAGTGCTGGGGTAAATTGATAAATTTTTGTAGAACAGCTGGGGTTGGTTTTCTTTAATTTGGTTTTTAGTTCGTGTAGTCCATCTAGTTTAACTTCTTGTAAGACGGCACTGATGTTTAGGCTTGGTAATATTTCGATGGTATTGTCCAAATCTGGGAAAAATATTGGTTGACTAACCAATATTTGTTTTTGATTATTGGTAAATACCTCTTGGTGAATTGTAACTTGGCAACTATTTGGTATATTGATTAGGTAGGTACCAAACAGCTTTTGACTTTCTTCTTGTTGGTTACATTTAAGTTTAACAATTTCTTCTTCGGGCAGGATAAAGGTCCATTGCTCGGCAGAATCCAGTTGTTTAATGATAGGCTTGGAGATTTTTATTTCTATTTGGTGACAGGTAGAGGTGTCCGTCATCTTTGATGTCTTGCAGGTCCATCTTGTCACAAACATAATAGTGGGCTTTGACCTCTAGGCATTCTTCATTTCGATATGTGTAGTGCAATTCATTTTTTAAGAGAAATTTATTTCGCGGAATAATAACCTTAAACAGACTCTTTCTCATTACTGGGATAGAATAAAGGTGATGGTAGTTAAAGTTTTTGGAAATGTTATTGGGATTTGTAACAGATATGTTATTTTGTTATTAAAAATAAAACAATTTAAATTAATTAATTTTGCGTAAAGTAAGGTATTTTCTAAGGTCACTTCTAAAGGCATTTGATTGAGTCCAACTTGTTTTTGTATATTTAATAATTCGAAATAAAGATCTTCTGTTTTTATTATACTAGGATGCATAGTTTTTAGTTTAGAAAAAGCTATAGAATTTTCTATATCTTGTAGAGTTGAGTCGATAATTTCGTAAATATTAATTATTTGATTCAATACATCTTTAATGATAGCAGCGTTTTCTCTAAAAGTAGTTTTTGTATTATTAAGCCTATTTGATTTAATTTGGATTCCAACAATTTTTCGTTATGACTGATTTTTTGAATAGTTGAATTAAATTTATTTATAATATTTAATGATATTGCATTTTCTTTTAAAATGTTCCCCGCTAAGTTATTTTGATTATTTTGTAATTCAGCAATAAGTTTTTCGTACTTTTCTCCGTCGGAAGCATCTAAGTTTCCCGTAATAGATTTAAAAATTGATCCTAATGCATTTATTAAGCCTCGTTTTATCCTATCTGTATACAAAATCAACATTTTTTCTTCGTAAATAATTTTTTTTAGAAGCAAAAATTTTTATAATGACTTTTGTTCGAAAAAAATAAAAATGTGTATCCATTTGTCCTCTTGTAAACCCCATCCGTGGACAGTCTGTTTATGAAATCACGTATTTGATTTGTCAGTTAGGAATTTCTTTTTTAACAAAGCATTGTTGAATGCCTTAAGTTTATAAATTTACATTTTTTAATCGCTGTGAACTGTTTTACGTAGTTTTTTTAAATATTTTTTACACAGTACTGTTTAATTAGTAATTTAAAATAGTAGTGACAACTTCAGTGTCTAAATAATTTTGACCTGCTACAGGTACCTACTATTCACTCCTCTGTGCGTCATGTTCTAAACTTCTTTTTTCACAAAATATAAGCTTAAAGTTTCTAGTTTTGGGTTCTTACGATGAAAAAAAAATTGAAGCAACGTGTACCGCGCAATCCGAATGAATACATTTTTGTACAACCGGGCGTAAAATACAATTTTACGCCCCCGTTTAAGGAGCGTAAAATTAAACTTTTACGCCCTAGGGCAAAAAGTATCAAAAACGCCCGTATTTATAAATAAGGGCGTAAAATAGCACTTTTACGCCCTTGGGCAAAAAAGTATCAAAAACACCTTCATTTATAAATTTATAAAATAATAATAAAAATTAAATAATGCTCCATTTTTTTGGTAAAACAACAATTTATTTAATTAAACATATGTTAAAAAATACTAATTAAATATAAAAACATTCAAAGCTAGTAAATTTTCTCCTAACTACAGAGAATGCTTCTATCTCAATTTTTGTCGTACAAAAAATATTGTTTGCACCTCTGGCGTAAAGCTCTTTTACGCCCACAGCTGAGTATTGCTATTAAGTGCTATTTTACGCCCTTCGTACAAAAATAACTATTTTTCAGAAATTTTTCGGTCCTTTTTTGGTCTAACAACTACTAGGAAAAAAAAAAATCCAACGTGGCCACTATATGACTCGGATAGCTTGTTTATTTAGCTTTAAATTGCTTTGTTTAATGTAACCACTTCTGCCTAAGATATTGGACTTTAAATAAAAAATGACCTTTTATCTTTAACAATCAATATCTCAGCAACCGCTGATTGCACAAGATAACTAAGGAGGGTTTAAAAATCCTGTTTTTTTCGCCCTTTCGAGGTCATCCCACCCAGGTCCGACGACCGCCCACCTAGGTGGTGCACTGCAGCCTGGAGGCTTATTGTATGTACCTTGACCCCTACTCCTTTACTATCACACACCATTTATTCCATAACTTGGATAGTTGCTGCTCGGTCCATTCGTTTCAAAAAACTTACATTAATTTTCGACAAAAATCAGCCATGGTTTTAATTCTTTTTTTTAAATTTTTATGTTACAATGAAAAATCTAGAAAAGGGCTTTTTGTGGCTTTGGAGATAATCAAGGGCTAAATTGAAAATATCGAAAAACCAGTTATGTTAAGTGAGTCTCTTACAGTTTAATATGCCTACAAAAACCTCACAAAGTTTCGATTTAATTTATCAAGCCGTTTTTTTGTTTCATTTGATAGAACTTTTTGAATAGAAGAATTAAAAAACAACGACTTTTTACTTTAGATGACCATAATTTTAACAAATGTTTTTAAGTTTTTTATGCACTATTTTTGGTAAAAATCTTTAAATTTATTAAAAAAAAGTAAAAAAACACGAAATTTTTCAAAAATCTTTTTGTTTTTAAATTTTCCCTTCTTAAATTTCTTCCCCCTAAATTTAAACACTTTTATCAATATAAATGCATAAAAAACTTTTTGTTGCGTTGGGTAAAAGATTATGATCATTTAATATCAAAATCGTGATCCTTTAATTCTACATTCAAAATTCGACCGAATAAACAAAAACACGGCTCGATAAATAAATAGAAACTTTGTGGGATTCTTTTAGACATATTGTACTGTAAAAAGCACATTTATAATCGCTGGTTTTCTCGATATTTTTAATTTAACGCCTGATTATCCCAAAAGTAAAAAAGCCCTTTTTTCTTGATTTTTAAAGTAACGTAAAAACATATTTTTTAAACCATAGCCAATTTTTGTGGGTAATTTAGACAAAATTTTAAAACCCTTTTTTATTTTCTTGTGCAATCAGCAATTGCTAAGATATTGAGGGCTAAAGACAAAAAAGTCCTTTTTATTAAAGTTTAATATATCAGAAAAAGTGGTCGTAAAGCTGATTAAAGCTGAATGAACAAGTTATTTGATCCATATAGTGGTAAGGTTGAAAATTTTTTGACGTGACAACGTCTTATAATTCGATGGACCCGGCTATACGCACCAAAAAACATGACTCATGTGCCGTTACCTCGCGCGTTCCATTTAAGGCTTGAAGTGCAAGCGACAGCGCGGAACGAGCGACAAAGAGACACAATTTTCTCGTCGTTCGACATCCGTCTCTCTCCTACTTGAGTGAGCGTGCAGTGAAAAGTGAATGTGGTGTCAATTGTTTATAGCAACGATAATTGCGGCGATAAAGGTAGTGATTCTTTCGACGTTGTCACGTTCAACTATCGTCAGTAAACCGACTTTGCAGACAACCGATTTTTTCCAAGTTCGTAAACCAATAAAAAAACTGAAAAAATTTGGAAATAAAATCCTACCATAAGGTCTCAAAGCTAAAAACTTTGAGCTTCTGAATCTTTTTAAAAATTTTAATTCGATCATTTGTAAGCGAAATACAGCCACCTAAAAAATGTCAAAAAATTTGGAGTTTTTTTTGTATCTTTTATTTCGTCCACTAGTGTAGAATGTCACTTTTAGCACTTATATCATAAATTACTATTATGGCTTTAAAACAAAATTTTTTATTAAAAAAATAAGCTAAGCTTCTCTTATAATATAACAGAATAACTATTCAACTAGACGAGGCGAAAACTGAATATCAATTGGGTGTGCTGGTATAAGGGTTACAAAGGACGTCAATACCATATCTTCGATAGATTTGTTACTAGAGGTAATTCTTAATTTTCTTATAAGGTTTGCTACTGTAATTTTCATCACTGTCAATGCCTGTCCTTTTCCTGTAACAAACAGAAGGGTTTAAGATATTGATAACACACTAAAACAGTGACTAAGTATTTAAAATTTTAAATTAATTTTTTAGAAATTCCCAGAAGGACCAAGTAAATAAAAAGGAGTTAAAGTTTTAAATAAAGTCAAAATTTGTAACTTATTATGGTATTCAACCTTTTAAAAGTAAAAATAAAAATAGAGAATTATTGTTTGTTGTTAATAAAAGATCCCTTTACATAGTAATATTCGTTCTCAGTTCACTTTTCAGTTTCATTTTAGTTCAGAAGCAAAATTCATTTTCACAATTCGTTTAGTTCTTACTTTCCCTTATAAATTTTAATAAATTCAATAAAAAACTCTTGGACATTGCGATACATTATCCGTAAAATATTTTTACTAAAACTGATGAGCGAACGAAATAAACACCTTTATTTGCATTTAGGAATTATAAAAAATAAAACAAAACGAATATGTTTTTCAACAGGACAGCAGTGGCCGCCGATACTAAAGGGCATAGGGGAACGTGCCCACCACCCTTCAAATAAACAAAAGCAACGATTATGTTAAATAAAATTTAATTTCAGATGTTTACTAATCCTATTAAAACACTTGTAAACACTTTGCTTAAAACCTACTTCTAAATTACTCACGTGGCAACTCTTAAATATCAAAAGTTTCTTCCCACGGGGAACGTAAGAATTCTGCACGGTTTGTCTATGTAATTTACTCAAGTAACATACGATTTCTTTACGCGAAATTAGTATAGGAAGTGGGCACAAATTTACGTGTCTCCAGGTAGAAGTCGCAGGTCAAACGGTAGTGTCCCGTAAAATCTTTAGTAGCAATATTTATTGTTCAATATGATTATACAGTGCGAGTCTGTAACTTGGAATAAATTCAGTAAATCAAATACCATTATTTTTTGAAAAATGGTCGGACACGTCGATTAGGATTTTCAGTTGCGGTCTTTGTTATAAAAAAATAATTATACAGTGTGTCCTAAACTAGAGATATGACATCAACGATAATTTTTATTAAATGGCAACATTGTTCTTTTATGACTGTTTTTAAAGAGCAAATCAAGTTATACATAA
This sequence comes from Listronotus bonariensis, assembly GCA_014170235.1. Lineage (NCBI taxonomy): Eukaryota > Metazoa > Arthropoda > Insecta > Coleoptera > Curculionidae > Listronotus > Listronotus bonariensis. The sequence goes on from JACEGR010000607.1 coordinate 228,490, forward strand.
CTACAAATTTTATTTTTGTCGTTTCAAGATAATTTTATTTGCAAAAATTTATGCTCAAATGTGGTCCGAGTTTTTATGTGCTTTAAAGATTAGTCTGTTTTTAATTACAATTGATATTTTCACTAGGAATTTGATAATGTAAACAGTTGATAATTCTGCTTAGAAGGTAGTATTTTACGTTCGTTTAAACAGTAACACCAGTAATACATTTAATACTAAGTGACTTTTACTACTACTCTTATTTTGTCATTGTGTCATGGTTAGATCTCCATCTCGCAATTCCTTACCTAACTGAAAAGCACAAAATTGAAATATTGACGATGATTGGATATGGAGATAGAGCGAGAACACAGAGTGAAGTGAGTCATCTATTCAGAGACAGATATCCTGATTTACCACCCATATCACAAAGTACCATAAGTAAGATTGAAAAACAGTTTGAGAAAACGGTCACGTTAGAAAAACAACTATTAATTGTCAAACTGCGCTCAATGAAGAGGTCAAAGTTGATGTATTATTAGTTGTTCAAGAAAATCCTAATATCCCCACTAGGCAGGTAGCGCTCGAACTTGAAATTAATCAGTCTTCAGTAGTAAGAATTCTCAAAGCGCAAAAATTTCATCCCTACAAACTAACAATCCTCCAGGAACTCAATGAAGATGATCCAGATAGAAGACTTCAATTTTGTAAACAATTTACGGAACGAATACAGTCTAATACTGTAAACACAGAAAACATTCTGTTTTCTGATGAGTCAACGTTCATGCTAAATGGGGAGGTAAACCAACAAAATTGTCGTTATTGGGCAGACGAGAATCTATGCTCGATTGAGGGAAGGCCACACTCAATGGCCAGAGAAAGTCAATGTTTGGGCAATTGTAGGCCAGCAAGTTATAGGACCGATATTCTTTGAAGGAAATTCGAATGGAGCGCGATACTTAGAGTTCTTACAGTATGAACTATTTCCGAATTTGGCTATTATGTTTTCTGATCCGGTAGAAGCTGATGTCTCTAATTGAAACATCTGGTTTCAACAAGATGGTACACCTTCTCTATTTTGCAAGACCTGTCCGTAATTATCTGGATAATGTATTTCCAGGCAGATGGATTGGTAGAACACGACCATTTGAATGACCGAGATCCCCAGATTTGACTCGGATTATTTCTTATGGGGATATTTGAAAAGCAAAGTATTTAAAACCAAGCCCGCAAACATTGAGGAGTTGAAAGCACGAATAAGGCATGAGTGTACACTTATTTCCCCAGAAATTATTAGAAATGTTCAACACGAGTTCCATTGCGATTAGGCCAATGCCAAATAGTGAATGGGCAACATTTTGAGCATTTATTGAAGAAAAATTATTAAGTTGAATAGAGTTTTTACATTTTGCAAATAAAAACTGTTTATAAAATTATCTTGTAAACTACAAGCAATAAAAAATAAAAAATTAATAGTTATGTATAACTTGATTTGCCCTTTAAAAACAGTAATAAAAAAAACAGAGTTGCCATTGAATTTGAATTTGAAGTTGAATTTAAAAAAATCGTTGACGTCATATCTCTAGTTTAGGACTTACTGTATAATTAATTTTTTTATGACAAAGACCACAACTGAAAATACTAATCGACGTGTCCGACCATTTTTTTCAAAAAAATAATGGTATTTGATTTACTGAATTTATTCCAAGGAACAGACTTGCACTGTAGATACTATATTCTTATGTTAAGAGAATCTGATGACATATGTGATAATTATGTAATTTAGAAATAGATCCACAACTGGAAATAAATGCGGTGCAGTTCCTACTATATAATAACAGTTTGCCTTTTGAATAGAAACTTTTAATTAAACAAAAAGAAAGACCTACTCCTACTAGGACATACAACAGAGTTTTTAATAAGAACATTTATGAAAAATATAACTAAATGTGTGTGTGTTCGTTTACAAACAAATTACTTTGTTTTGTATGCTTCTTGTTTAATAAAGAAATAACAAAGTGAACTAAACATGGGCTAAACGATCTAAAACATACAGCAAAATCTATCTTAAAACATGTGCATTCCTGATTTCGATAACAAAGTGATCGAAGTATTGATAAGAAAGATAAGTAATTGTTTACTTATCGAACACTACCCCGATTGTCATAAGGTGATTTCTAGGGCGCTGATTACAAATCTGAAAGAATTTTTAGTCGTGTTACAACGTTTCGTTTTTAAGATAGCCATTATCAGACGTAAAAAGGCAGCGCTGACTTTAGAAAAAGAAATAAAACTTTTTTGTATAGGCACTCATTTCGAAGGTATTGGTATCCAAAGAGCTTCAATGGAATAAAGTTATTAAGGCATAATTAGTGAACCAGTTTGCAATTTTATTTTTATAAATTGTAACACTAACGGCCGTATTCACCATTCTCATAGTTGTCAGCCTAATAGTTATCTGTTTGCTAAGATTTATCTTTCTGATAATTTTATTTTCTTTTAAGCTGGCATTTACTACATTTTACCTTTATAATAAATGCTACAACTAACTCATACCCAAAAAACAAAAAATAACATACAGAGCTCAAATAACTGAAGTTCTACTTTGAAAATATATAGGTTAAAGTCACTTTATCTGATCGTCAAATGGCTATCAGCCTGATAAATATTTATCAGAGATTGGTAAATACAGCTGTTAGTCTCTTTTTAAAATACTGTCAAAAGAAGTTTTGTGAATTAAAGCTGTATTTATAAATTGACGTTTCCGTTTGCCGTTAAATGTTTGCAATTTACAAATAAAACAACGACGTCCCATTTATACATTTATAAATTTTTTAAACCGTTTCCGCTCGCCGTTTGAGCTGATCAACTTTTAACTTTTTTGTTTGACATATATAAATATCCAATTACAAAACATCTTAGGGTGTTATCACTTCGTTTAACTGCTGTTTGTAATATTTTTTTATTACCTTAATTTTTATTTAAAATGGTTTTTGAATTTATTTTCTTGTTCATAGTATTGTTAAAATTATTTTACTAAGTTAATTTGTTATCTAAATATTCTTTATACATCGTAAAATCTTGTATTTTCCGTAACCTCAAAATAATTCGTAAATTTACACGTAGGCATCAGTAATGGTGGACGGCAAACTATAAATGCAACATATTAGAAACGAAAACGTCAAACGATGATCGGTAACAAAAACTTCAAACTATTTAAGGGATATAATTTTTAAATAACTACTACCTGGGGATCGAACCTGCGACTTCTGTTTTTGAGATCAAAGCCCTATTCACTACGCCACTAAAGAGACCTCTTTTACTGTATTTTTTTATTCATTGGGTATCAACGAATTTATCCTGCATATCAAAATATAACTTGGAACAAATAAAGGTCGGGCCACAAATAACCGCATCGAGCTCTGATTCACAATGATAGAAGAAAGTGGGGCTGATTAATTCGGAAAAGGTCAAAAGCACTTTTCATGCCCTTAAAAATAAAAAAACATTTTTGTTAAGCTGCGTCTATTGTTGTATGTCTGTATGTTTGTCCCCTTGTTTAAAGAGGGCAGATTTTTAATTTATCTCTGCTCCTTTTTATCCAAACTGTGAGTGTAGTATAGATAAAACTGTGTTACCTTATTTATAAGAGTTTATTTTACGATCAAGTGTAATTTAAAGCTTAGTATGACATAAACGCAAAACTTTTGCTTCAGGTTTTCAGTAACTAAGTTCCTAAATATGTTTTCTAAATGTTGCTACCCAATCTTTTTAAAACATTTATTTCTTTAACCGTTGCTATACATGTTTTTACGAAATTCATAATCCATAATGTAAGAAGTTGCTGCAAGACAACTCATAAAATATTTTACTTTAGTTCAATAAATATTATGGTGAAATCTTCCCATATTTTGTTAAGTAGCCTTTGTTAAAAAGCTGAATTAAAAGAAAAAGAAGAAGAATTTTTTTAACACTATGTCGAAACTTTGTATTACGATAGTGAAAATTTGCAAATTTAATATTGATTGATTGAATTATGAGTGGCCAGGTTTTTTAGAGCGGGGACACATTTAACCTTGTGGGCGTCACATTTAAAAATAACCTTAACTGGCATAAACACATTGTATCTATAGCCACCGCGGCGTCAAAAAGCTTGGATTTCTTTTCCGACCCAAAAGTATTTTTCCCCTTCCAATTTATACACCTTGTATGTGTCCCAAATTCGACCCTCTCTGGAATATTGTTCTCATGTCTGGGGAATGGCATCCCCTACAACCCTCAGCATTCTTTGATGCCATTCAAAGAAGGGCTGTTCGTCTTATTAATGATCCTTTACTTATTCAAAGACTTCCTTCTCTTGCCCATCGTCGAGCTGTGGGAGATCTATCGCTCTTCTATAGATACTCTTACGGCTTCTGCTCTGACAAATTATCCAATATAGTCCCTCCTCTTGCAGCTCCCAACAGAGAAACTCGTGGTGCCGCACGTATGCATCCCTATACGGTCCAATTGCCGTGAACCTTCCCATTTCGTTCGTTCTTTTATCCTAAGAGTTTTTAGACTGTGGAACCTACTGCCAGCGGAGGTATTTCCCCCCAAATCTTCAAGTTTTTAAGTCCCGTGTTAACAAACTTCCTCTTACCCTGCTTAAGACACCCACGGTACGTTAGTATTTAGGCTTTCAGCCTTCGTGGATTGAAATGCCCCGCATCCCCTACATTTCATCAGCGACACGCACGGCTGCGGGCTCGTTGCGGTTATGTGTGGCCAGAACGTAAATGGTACCTTTTAAAACAAAATCTTTTGTGCACTATTATGCACGTTACCTACCAAGTCTCAAGGAGATAAACTTTTTAATAAGGAGCGCTTAATTTTTTATATTTGTTCGAAAATATAGGTTACATTTGTAACGTCACCTTTTTGCCATGATATTTTTGTATTTGACAAAATAAACGAATACTTCCATAAAATAAATTAAAATCACTAAATAAAAGCTTAAAAACATTGTATCTTATCCCTAATAACGATTTAAACGTAAATTCCCTTTTAAAGAATATCCGAGGGTCAGTGACCCTTGTTGACAGGTTTAAAATTTGTGTAACTGCACTACTAATAACTACTCAATTTAACTATAAACAGTAAAAACTAAACATATATACTGGTTAAGCTTAAGTTAATGGGTATTGGGATATTGGCAAGTAAAGCGACAACAAAGGATGACTAATCGTCATCCAATGCGGGTATTCACGTTAGACTGTTTATTTTGCTCACATTGCCTATGAACGACTTCATTTGGCTGATTTTGTATAAAAGTCCAATGACTAAAAAGCAAAAAAAAATAACACTAAAACCGCGAAAAAGCTTCCACTACGATTGCAAACGAAGAATTAGGGCAACGATTACGTCACAAAATTTAGTGTTTAAGTTTAAACGAGATCGCGCGCTCCTTATTAAAAAGTTTATCTCCTTGCACCAATCTTACCCAAGCAATCTCTCTTCCAGCAGAAAACGGTAAGTAAGTATATGGTATAATTTTTGAGACATTTTCTGGCAAAAACCTTGTAGGGTCAAACTTAAGCGGATCGGACCAATATTTTTGCTCCTTTGCACGTGAAATATGTCAATCACTACGTTTGTTCCTTTTGGAAGAATTCTATTACCTAAAAGGAAAAAAACGCAATATTAAAGAAAATAGAGGAATATTTCAAGTAACCTTATTAGAATGTGGTATTATTTATACCGGCCTATTATTCTTAAGAAACATTGTAGAATTTTTGAAATGGGACTTGGAAAATAGGCTTTAAGTGAAATCGAGTGACAAGTAAGCAATTAAACGGATTTTCTTTCAAACTCATTCAAACCCGAGTGATCTATTTGGGTGGGTTATTACGAGGGCAATAGGTTTTCTTTAAATTTCTAATTACCAGAACAAAAAAACGGTAATCAAAACAAAATTAAATGTCAATTATACAGTGCATTTTCAATAAAAAGAAGCCACCCTATAATTTCGTTATTTATACAGGGTGTCGCCGTTTTATTAACCTTGTAGATATATTGAAAACTAAATGGGATAGCTGTTGGCAGCACGTTAATCAGCAAAAAAAATACTACAACTTTACCAATTTACCCGACATTGTATCTTCAATAATAAAGAAGTTAGCATTAGTGCCGACATAATTTTGATCATCCTGTAGGTATCTAAAAGATAGAATAAATCTAACTGCACAATCTCTATTTCTATTTGTAAAGCAAATTCAGTGCTAGAACCTGATTTGTTATGAAGATACAGTGTGTTTTCAAATGTTGTCAATTTGACCAGGCACTTGTAACTTGCTTTATATTAGGGATAGAGAAAGTATCTTGTTTAGTTCAAAAAATAAAAAATCACTTATTTTCCTGCAGTGTATTCCAGGAGATGTGCTACGAGAGAACAGATGAACAAAACTTTTTAAATTAAACGTACTCTTGGGAAAACTAGTCGGTTGGTCCAAAACTAAGAAATACGAAATTTTACTCCGATTGGTAAAAGGGCGAGTTATAACTAAAGTAGGTAGATACCTTCATTTCAAAAATTATGAAAAAAATTGTATAAAGTAAATTTTGTTAAGAATTTAAATTAATATACAGTAAAATTTAAAGGTAAAGAATTAAAGTACAAAAACATTTTTTTTGAAATATGCATTAACAGTTTTTAAAATGCTTGGCTTAAGGCAGCGATTAAAAAAAAACCTTTATTTAAGTAAGTATTAGGTATTTTTAAGTTGAAATGCGTAATGTAAAAAGTTGACAATAATATTTTTTTACTTTCATGCTTTAACTACAAATTTTGACATAAAATTTAATTTTTTACAACATTTATTTATACAATTTTGTCCCATTTTAAAAAACAAAAGTATTTAATTACCTCTTGGGCATTTTTAATATTTTTAAATATAACTAGCACTGTTTATTACAAATCGGAGTAACATTTTGGTTTGTTTTGGACCATGCGAAGAGTTTTCTAAAACCTTCAAAAATTTCTGATTTATTTGCCCTCTTGTAACACCTATCCTAGGACACACAGTGTACAGGGGTGATCAAACTTAAGTCGGCACTATTGCTAACTTCTTTTTCAACAAATTAATACAGGGTGGCCCACCATATTCGACACGGTCTGTAGCTGGATAACCATGAGGTTTTTAAAAAAACTAAATACTGGAACATATACAGGTCGGATAAGACCACAGTATAAAATTATTTTAGTCTATATAGGGTAACTCAAAAAGTGTGACGTATCCAAGTTATATTTTTTAAATGAAACACCCTATATTTTATGACGGTTTTAGATTCTACTTTAAAAAATAACTCAAGTTTGTTTATAGTACTAAGTGTCTAATTTTATTCGTTTTTGTGATATTTGATTTTTTTGAAAAATGCAGAGGTAAAATTAAATTGATTTTACTTTAACACTTTTAACACTTTAAACTTTAAAATGTGTAACAAGATTAGAAAAAGTCTGCCATATTATACGTAGGTCAAATCAAGATCAAATATTGTACAGAGTGATCAAAAAATAATTTCAATGTTTCAGAAAATGAAATAGCCATATCTCTCTTATTTTAAATGAAACACCCTGTATTTTTACGTCACATGATGACAAATTAAATACTCTTTTAAATGGATAGGTTGCCTATACCTATTTTTTGTGCTTTTTAGTAAAATCTGTTTTTACAAATTTTTAGTCCAAATGTTTATTTAAATTAAAGTTGGCTGTGACATAGCAGCCATTAATATTTTTCTTGAAAATAACAACGACCAATTATTAATTACTAGTGTTTTAGTCAGTTTAAAAGAAATTTTAATGACTTTAAATAAAAATCCTTTTTCTACAACAAGAAGATGATATAATACTGGTAGGATGTGAAAAAATGGTTTACTTTAGTCTAGAGTTAATCCTGAAAAATATTCCAGGAGAAACTTTCTGATAACCTTAATAGTTGCTTTAAAAAATTTGACACAGTGATTATGGATAATGTAAAAAACGAGTTATAGGTCACAGAATGTCATAAGTGACCAGAGGCGTTATTAGGATTGTTTAAAAACACAAGCTTTATCATTACCACATTCAGCTGAAATAAGTGTTATTGGAAGTAGCATTATAAGCAACTAATGATTTTTTTTTCTGTGAATTTTAAAATTAGTGGCAGATAATACAAAATCTTCTAATTTTGTGCTTTTTTCCAACAAATTTACATTTTGCAATAACGGCTTAGTAAATAGGCATAACTATATCACAGCCTACTTACATTTAAATAGACATTTGGAATAAAAATATATTAAAACGGAATTTACTTAAAAAGTATAAAAGATAGGTATAGGCAACCTATACACCATTTGAAAGAGCATTTGGTTTGTCATCATGTGGTGTAAAAAATACAGGGTGTTTCATTTAAAATAAGAGAGATATTGCTATTTGACTTTCAAAAAATTGAAATTATTTTTGATCACCCTGTATAATCTATGATCTTGTAACAAAGTTCAAAGTTTAAGGAGTTTATATTGTTAAAATAAAAATTATTTTAATTGCACCCTGCATTTTGGAAAAAATCAAATATCACAAAAACGAATAAAATTAGACACTTGGTACTATTAACAAACTTAAATTATTTTTTTATGTAGAATCTAAAACCGTCATACAAATATAGGGTGTTCTATTTAAAAATATAACTTTGATACGTCACACTTTTTGAGACATCCTGTATAGAGTAAAATAATTTTATACTCTGGCCTTATCCGACCTGTATATGTTTCAGTATTTACTTTTTTAAAAACCCCATGGTTATCCAGCTACAGACCGTGTCGAATATGGGTGGGCCACCCTGTATAAGTTATCATTACTTTAAAAGAGATAAAATAATAAAATTTTTAATATTAAGTTACTTACAATACAAAGGTTTTAATCTATAAACAAAGGTTCATTAGCTCTCGGTTAAAATTATTTTAATCCAATAAAATAAAATTAAAAAAATAATAATAAAAAAGTTTCTGTCTTGGCGTCTTGTTAAGATTTTATTTTATTGAAGTAATTTCAACCAAGAGCTAATAAACCTTGTTTATAGATTAAAACCTTTGTATTGTAAGTCACTTAATATTAAATATTTCAATCATAACTTTTATTATATTGTGTAAAAACAGAATAGTTCTTCATAATATATAAACGTTTAAATTTTCTTAAAATCTTAAATAAACTTCTTAATTTTATTCTGGAGAAAAGCCAAATAATATTTTGTTTATATCTCTTATAGTTTTGGAAATATGACTATCCAAATCTAACAATTATGGTAAATTATCATTTTATGTACAGCTCTAAATACAGTGTGTCCCAGGATAGATGTTACAAGAGGACAAATCGACCAAAAATTATAAAATTTATAAAGGTCCTTTTGGGAAAACTTTTTACATGGTCCTAAACTGATAAATACAAAATTTTACTCCGATTGGTAATATTAGGGGCGAGTTACAACTAAAAATATGAAAAATTACCAAGAAAATTAAATTTTATGTCAAAATTCAAAGTTTAAAAATTAAAGTAAAAAATGTTGTCAATATTTATATTATGCATTAACAGTTTTTATAAATATTTGGCTCAAGGCAGCGAATTAAAAAAAAAAAAGGAAATAGGTTTAAAATTATTAAATTTTCTTTGCTCCCTCTTGCTTTTTTACTTCCAAATAACTTCAGATTTTAACATAAAATTCAATTCCTCAGAACATTAAATGTTCTGAAAATAGTATAAGTTAGAATAGTAAATTTTACTTATACAATTTTATTCTACTAAAAAAAGTAGTAAGCCCCTAGGCATTTTTCATATTTTTGGTTATAACCACGGTCCGTGCCAAACGGGTGCAAGGCACCAGGGCGCGACGCTGTAGGGGCGGAAAAATGTGAAGCTGTAGGGGCGGAAAGTTTTGGAATGAAGAGCCCTAATTTTGATCACCCTGTACATATATAAAATTTGGGTTTTAATTTTTTTTTCCACCACAGCAATTTAGCACCACAGTTTACAATACCTTGTATAGTAAATAGCAAATATTCTTTTAATAACTTACCACCAAGATCAATATCTGCTCCAACAGCTCTTTGTAAAAGAGGTGCAGAAGGAAAAAGTCTAAGAGTTTCGTTAATTACTGCCTCAGTATATTTTTAATTTTGGAAGATCATCATTTGTAATACTGTTATGTCCCACTTGATTAATTACTTCTTGGTATAAAGTTTCCTTAAAAAATGTATTATATACGGGACATTTAAAATAAAACAAATTATACACTTTAATTTTTTAACATTTTGCCAAAAATGGTAAAAGTAACAATTATGATACCATAAAACTCAAACACATGTTTCGGGTATTGGACCCTTACGATTTTTGGCACAATGTTCAAAAATTATAATGTAAAACAGTGTCGTAAAGTTGTCCGATAAAGAAAGTGGCGCATTCTCCCAGTCTGACACCCGAATCATTTGACATTGACAGGCTGGGTTAAAGCGCTGCTTCTATATATGGCCGTACGAATGTTCGTGGTAGATTCGTCAAAAGGAACCCCCTAAAAAGGTTTTAAAAGTGTTCTTATGATGAATTAATTTCATTACTGGCCCAGGGAACCTAAATAGCTAATAAACAAATATTTACGTTGATTTTTTCGAATAGTTTATTTTTTCTCGTTTTTTTTTAAACCTAGAAAATTAATAACCCGTACTACGTTTATGTGTTATAGTATGTTATCACAATTAGCCATTTAATTGTTTATCTTCCTGACTAGAATAGTTTACCAATTTTCTTTTTGGTATTAGTTTGTATGGGTTAAAAATTTTCCTGTAATTAAATTATTATTTTAAAATAAAATCCGAGTACAACGAAACAACGCGTACACAAATCTATTGAGAGCCTTGGGCCTTTAGAACTTACTATAAACACGTAATCAGATCCCCATTATCACATTAGATAGATTTTTTAATATTTACCTGTATTTCTGGATGCATTCCTAGTAACATAAAGCAGAAAGCCAATGCATTGCCGGTTGTTTCCGTTGCCTAAAAGAAATAAAAAAATAGAAAGATTGTCATAAATTTAGCTTTGTATATAAACTACAAAAAAGGGCCCCCAGTACAGTTGTTGATGCGCAGTTTAACAAAATTTAGAATCGATCACTGACCTGAACTTACGGACTGCCAAAGTTATCAGCTGCGCGATGCAAAAAATGAAGCTTTATGAGCACAAATGTGATTTTACGCGCCTTCCGCCGCTTTAACTCAGTCAGTAATGTCAATCAGCAATTTTAGGCGTTTAACCAATTATAACCGCGTTAATAATTGGTGACAACTTTGACATATAATACATTGTTTAAACGTCAACATAACCGATTGGTAAATACCGTTTTAGAATTGGTTCTTAGTCTAAAATTGATGAAAGTCAAATGTTTCGGTTGTCGGGCTGGGCAAATGAGTCACTTTTTTTTGTCGGAAGAGATTACCACAATGTTTTGCAAGCAATTTTTAAACATTGTGCTAAAAATGGTAAGGGTTACAGTCACGAAACCCGCCTAGCCCGATACCCGAAACATGTCTAATCTTGTGGTAATCTTGTCCGACACAAGAAGTGACACGTTTGCCCAGTCCGACACTCAAAACATTTGACATTGACAGGTTGGGTTAAATATGATAAATATATAAATGGCGGTATATATATTCGTTGGGAGACTGATCAATAGGAACCCCCTAAAATATTAAATATCATTCTGAAAATCGTTTAACTCAGTGGCGACGCCAGGGAGGGCCAGGGGTGGCCACCTCTACCCCCCTCCACGTAAGGTGGAGAGTTGAATGTCTAGAAGTGAGGACTTTTTTTTGCTTTTCAAAATTATTATTGCGAGACAGGAAATAATATCATTATAGTAAAGTAAGGTTTTTGGTGAGGCTTTTGCTGGGCCCTGGGGCAAAAAATGAATTAGGGACCCAAGTAAGGTTTTTGTTTAATTATCTTTTTATCCAGTTGTAGTTTCTTTTACTAATTATTATTCGATATGAGGATTGCAAAAAGTGTTATAGAATTGGGTGTTATACAGGGAGAGCCAAATGTTGTTTTTGCTCAAATTTTCGACACCCTCTTAAGATATACAGGGCACGACAAAAAGTAAAAATTAAAAAAACACCCTGTATTATATTATATTATATTATATCACCAGTAAAAAGATCTTTTAAAGACCTTTCAAAAAAAAAATACTACATTTTTCATAGATACCTTTATTAGTTTCAAAAATATGACCATTGATCAGACAAATAATAAAACCGTTGGGCGTAGCGTATCCAGATAAAACATTATTATAGAAATTTCAAGTGTCTAACGATTTTATTATTTGTCCGATCAATACCCAGATTGATGAGAAGATTGGTGAGATATGGTAACTAGGACTTACCAAATTATTTTTTAGATTTTAGTACAATAAAACCGTTTAACATATTTTTTTTGTATAATTTAGTTGTATGTTTTGTTGTTAGTTGATACTTTTCATTCTTGAGTTCATTTAATGCCTAACCAGAGCTAACCAACATTTTATATTGAGGTAGTTGTGGAGAATATGTAATTATCAATTTTGTGGCGGCGGCCATCTCGGATTTTAATTTTTTTATATAGTAAGCTCTGTTCTACCAATCAAGTCTTTTCATTTGATACCCATATTAAAGTTATAGAGAAGTAATATGTAATCCGCCATTTTGTATCGGCGGCCATCTTGGATTAACAATCATTATGAATGTATTATATTGTACTGTCATCAAGATTAAGAGCATCCACCAAATTTCAGATCGATCAGTCGTCAGAAAGGGGGTTAAATTCCAATTACGAAATTTGACCCAAACAAATAAAAACAGATAAATAAATAAACTGGTCAAGTTAAGTAAAACCGTTAAAAAGAAATTTAACTGGTATTTTTAATAGCATAATAGTAATTTATGGGACAAGTGCATAAAGTGATACTTTTTTTAGAATGGGAAGTTTGACAGCACGAGCCGTTAGGCGAGTGCGAAACCCATAAGTAAAAAGTCACTTTATGCATGTATTACATGCTATATCCTTTTCACGACCGTATAAATTTTTTTCAAAATACCATTTTATACATGTTTTATTTATCTAAAGTTATTAATTTTAATTTTTGCAGCACAGCCATTATATTGCAACAAAAAATCATAGCCTCCTTTTTTAAAAGACACTTATAATCTTCATAACTATGCATTTATTATTTAAGTTTAGAAAATTGTATGAACTTACTCCTTGTACAAATATTACTAAAACAGTATAAATTCCCTTTTAATTTCTTACTCATCCAAATTTATTAGGTTTACTTTCAATAATTTCTATTAGATTTATTTGCAAACTGTCAAATTTTAAAACTAGTGACATTATGAACTAAAAGAAATAATATCGAAATCAAAGGAAACTTGACCGTTTGGTTCAGTTGATGTTGCATTACATTGCATAAATTGAAAATTTAGTTTATTGTAGTAGGCATTAAAACAAAACACTAATTTAAACTGTAAAAAAGCTTCGAAGTGTTAAAAAAGTTACGTTTTTAACACTTTATGTAGTGTACTAGAATAGAGTACTTAACGTACTTAACTTCATGTTAACGATTAAAAAAACAGCATTTTTTTACGGTCGTGAAAAAAACTTATTTTTCAGAGCCAGTAGGCACCTATAATTATAATAAGGTACACTGAGAAAAATTTCTAGCGACTATAATTAAAGTTTTAATATTCATAACTTAATTATCTCAGTTAAATAGGGGACAGATAAGATCAGTTAATGTCATAATTAAAGTTGACTTTCTACTTCCAAATTAGTTACTATAATT